>OV884014.1:82045769-82306828 GCA_930367205.1 Acanthosoma haemorrhoidale | reverse complement strand
CTAAGGATAATTGTTTTTTTTTTATCTAAACTTGAAAAAGATCAATTTATCATGCCAGTTGTTCTGAGAAGTGTTCCCAAGAATTAATTTCATCCACGGAATCCGCCTTCAGCATTACGAATATTACGCAGTGCATTACCAGCCAAATATGTTCCTGGCACATTCATCAAAGTGTAATTAAAAGTTTTTGAGTAATTAAAAGTTAACCAGTTCAAGTTGACTAACTTCATTTTCATTCAAGTTTGCTACACCTGGCCGGAGCTTGATAAATTCATAAACTTACTTACTTCTTACTTACTAAGACGAAATGATAATTTTAATTTAAGAAGGTTATTTTAAAAAGAAAAAGATAACTAATTTCAGAGAAATAAATTTTTTTTGCAAAGGTGTTTATGTGCTAACCGGACCCTCATTAGTTACATTAATGTCTCAACGGTTAACAAAAGGGTTTATCGATGGTCGCATAGAAATAAATAGGTTTCTACAAATGCGGAGACATCATCTAGCTACTGCAATGCAGTGATGACCAAACAATAACATATCACATATCAGAACTATTTAGAGAACGTATATCAATTTTTTTTCAATTTGTGTCAAATTTTTGAAAAACTAAATTTTAACTATACGGATATTAATAACTATTTTGTTATGGTGTAAACAAACTGTTTTTAATAATTACTAACCAAAGATAAAAATACTATAACTAGTTTAGTCTTTTATTGCTATCGGCACATTTTACAATGTTTTTTCTTTAAATAGTCATGTAACACGCTTGTTTGAGGAATATTTTTTCAATGTGAAATAAAACGTTGAAACCATAAAAGTGCATGACAATGTAAAATTAATTCCCTTAACTTACCATCTGAAAAACTAACGTAGTCTCCTGTCGGAGGTAATCATTTGGTAGAATTAGAAGTAGTAAGGAGATGAGTGTTAAAATAAAGGATTAGACGTTTCTGGTGCCTGAAAACCACTCTAAGTCTAACTTGTACTAAGAGGACACACCTTACTTTGGGGAGGTTGAAGTAGCCTAAACAGCCGAAGTGCTCGCTTTGTAGAAAAAAAAAACTAATACCAATATTTGGGTGTCCCCAATATGCCTACCCTAATTATTTCTCAGTGTACCTGCAGAGACAATTAACACTAATACAGGGAATTTCAATAGAAAGCTCACTCCTTTAAATATACCTACTTCTAATAAGAAACTTACTTTGGTCATAAAAATATCATCGCAAAATTCATGACTGTTACCTAAACAAACTATGTAACAGTATTTAGCGTATTTCATAAAAATGATAATTGCAAACAATTTCGCCTTTCTGATTTTTTTATTATTATCTTATATTGTCATCATAAAGTTATTTTTATTAAATACCCATACTTGACATACATAATGAACTAGGCTACATCATCCTAAGTGAAATGTATATGTACCAATTATAGGTCACATTGACATATATTGTAAAATTACTGTAATGCATCATAAAATTCTACAGAAAACAGCCTACAGAAAATAAAGGAATGTCAACAGAGTGTCACTATATATTGTTTTGTCAATTTTGATTTCTGTATAGGCCGTTATTTTGTATCGAACGTTCTGAGAAAAATAACATAAATTCCTTCGTTCCTGTCTAGCTAGAAATTTGATTATAAAATTGTCAACGTTACGTGAAACTATCTTGGCATTGTGCTTTGGTTAGTGAACTGGTAATTGGATAGTTGAAACGGTCCTGTGTCTTCCATATACATTGACCTCAAAGTTGTGGTAGTGGACTAGGGGGCTTCTTTCTTTTTGATCCACGCAACACAGCATTTTCAATTACTCTGAATTTAATTTGAAAAGTCCACAGGGCATTAATTTGCAGCACAGTAACAAAGTAAAACGAACTATGATATCGGTTACATATTTCCCGCTTCCTTATTTTATTGTTATTTCGAATTTTCGGAATATTTTCCTGTCAATTTTCGAAAATTAATAGTAAAATAACGAGATGTTATTTCTAATTGATAACGTTACCAGCTTTTTATCACTACTTCATAAATATTTGTTATTTTCTGAAAGAGTTTTGATATAGACTAAGTCCACAAGGGCTTGAACTGTAATATTCTTGATATATATACAATGTAATACGTTCAAAGATGAAATGTTATATAATAAAAGTTTGCAGCAAATAAAAAAATTAAGATTTAATTAACACAATAAAAATTAAAGTAATTAATGAGTAAATAAAAGCAACACATTAAGAAATCAATAAAATAAAAATATGTGTATAAAAGCTAATGACATGACATAAAATGATGTCATAACTCTATTCAGGAAGGATAAACAGTTAAAAATTAAAACTGTAATATCTAAATGAACATAAAAATCAATATACATAGTGATTGAAATCAACCAATCCCAAACAAGCTGAAAGGTATTGGAATAAAAATTCATAGCTATTCATTTTAATGGTTTATTTAGATTTTTTTTTTTCTTGCTCAAATATTTTTATATCCGGAATGCTCAATTGTTTACTAAAACAGGCTAATTAGTAGTAATAATCCAAGTATGAGTAGCATTAATCTACATAAATGAATAGAATTGATTTTAATTTTATATCTGTATATATATTTGATTTATCAATAAATTATTATAAATTAATATTATTTTCTTTATATTTTTTCTATTGTCAATTTTTAATACTTTAATATGCAACCTTTGCTTTTCAACTCATTCCTTTTTATACTTTTGATATTCAATTCATCACAATTATAAAATGACGGGGAACAAAATACATACAGTAAATAATTAAATAACATAACATAAATTACATAAATACAGGAAAAGTCAATAAATAAATAGTAAGTCGTTTGTGGGATGTAGTCTATAGAATTCATATCTCTATATACCCACAAAGTTTTTGTCCTCAACACTTTTAACAATGAATTGTCATTTTCAGAGGGTGTATACCATCGTGTATACATGACTGATTTGTATACATCAGGAAGGAGAATGGCTGGATACCAGGAAAAATTTATTGTTAAAATGTCTGTCGATAAGGTTTCTATGATCACCTGGTATTTAGCTATTTTGCTATTAAGGGGGTGGGGATTTATTCCACTAGGCTAACCCTTCCTGGAAAGGCTCTAACCAAGAATGTATGAAGGCCTTGAAGATATATATTGATGAATCGGTAAATTATACAGAATTACAAAATACAAAATTATATAAATTCATACGTACATAAGGAATATATAAAATTAGGAATCGGACATTGTGTTAGGCCAGCATTGATCGTGGCATAGATTACTTTAATCCTCGCTAAGATCATATCGCTGGCATGTAAGGAGTCGTTTTAGTCAGTAATCCGCGCTGACGTGGCAACTAATCCGTATTAGAAAGTTTCAAGGCTTGTTAGGGATATACGTCCCTCGTTAAACTAGCTCGTTTACAACCATCCTATTTAAATCTGAAAGTGTGCAGACATTTCCTAACAAGGGATAGACACATAATTGCGAAACTGATATAACTCAACACAACACATCCTTCCACTTTCATTCTCATTCATGTGTCCAGTTTGAAAACAACGGGAAAAATGAAAAATGGGATGGAATTCTTAACAAACTGTAAATAACTTCTAAACGTAATTGCCTCCTAATTTTTTTTTTGTTCTTCAGTACAATTTGCAAAACATTTTTTTAGGTAGTCTCAAGTTTCAATTAATTTTTATTTTGTTATGCGACATTATAAGTATGTCGTGTAGCTTGGCTACATTCTATACAATTTTTAATAATTTTATATTGCGATTTGTGATTGCAATCAAAGTATAATTTACATTATACATTGATAGTCCAAACATGCTACAAAGTGAAACTAACTTACATCTAATAACAAAATCTTAACCCAATTTTCCCCGACAGTCTGTTGCCATAGATGCGGGAATGGTGCTGCAACGAGTCGAAAAACTTGATGTGTCTCCAGTGGATAACTGCTAAAACGATTATAAATCAATTCTTTTTTCGGTAAACAATTTTTCATTGGAGTGATTTAAACTCTTTTTTAGGGGTTAAATGATTTTTCTTGAGGGAACTGTTGCAATGGAGGTAAATAACATGAATAAAAATAAATCTAGACTTAAATAAGTAATGTTTATAATGCTTACAAATGTTATATAACAAAATAACTAATCCTGGGTTAAAATACTGGGCCTGTCATTATATTTTTTTCATTTACGATAATTATATAAAATCTTTTTATTGTTTTTTCTGATTTTTTTTAGATCGATTCGGACCTGATGGAAGAACCAAAAAGAAATGTCAGTAACGCGAGCGACCCAAGCCATCATGGAAGATGGAGGCCTGATCCAGGCCATAGCCACTAGAGTGGCCGAAACAGTCACCTCTGTGGTAGTAGGGCAGACTCTGGCGCTTATGGACCAGGGAACAGATGAAATCCAAAAAGCGGTGGAGTCTATCGATAGGAAGTTGTCCAGAGTGGCCGGAGGACCGGGACCCACAGAGCACACCGAGACCCCAAAGCCCCAGCGGGAGAGGGCAAAGACAACCAAGGTCCCAAAGATATCCCTCCCCTCGACTAGCTGGGCTGCGGTGGTGGCTGCTAGCCCTGCAGCTGCACCACCCTCAGCGAGAAGAGCAACTGCCCCCGCCCCGGTCAAGACAGAGGTCCCACTGACCGCGGAGGATGAGGAATGATATACTTTGGTCGACAAGAGGAGGAGGAGGAACCTGACAGCTACCAAGAGCTACAGGCCCATCAGCCTCCTCCCAGTCTTGAGTAAAGTCATGGAGAGATTGATGCACACGGCGTTGCGACAGACGTTTGAGAAGGCGGACCACCCAAGACAGTACGGCTCCTGCAAGGGCAGGAGCACAGCTGATGCCTTGGACAAGATAAGGGACGATATGGCGACTCGCTCCAAGTACGCGCTGTTACTTACATTTGACATCTCCTCTGCGTTTGACAGGGTGTGGTGGCCCTACGTCATGAGGGAGCTACAGGAGCTAGAGACCCCGAGCAATCTGTACGAGCTCGTGGGCAGCTACCTCAGCAAACGTAGGGTGGTCATCAGAGGAGTGTCTTACGACGTTGAAGCACCGGTGGAGCGAGGGTGTCCCCAAGGATCAGTCCTGGGCCCTGCCCTTTGGAAAGCAGTTTTTAATAAGGTCCTCGTGACCCTGGAAGAGCAGGGATACCCCGCGGTGGCATATGTGGATGACCTCACCGCAACCATCGTGGGGAATTCGCGTGTCGAAGTGACGAGAAGAGCGTGCGCCTGTGCCAACTTGGTCAAGGAGTGGTGCGCCGGTATGAAGATGACCATGGCTGCGGAAAAGACGACGGCCACCCTGGTGAGAGGCAAGATGGACCGTGCTCACCCTATGTGGCTGGAGATAGAAGGAAGAAGAGTTAGGGTGGGCACGGAGGTGACGTACCTGGGGGTGAGACTGGGAAAGAAACTTAGCCTTTCTCCCCACATCGAATACCTGGGCAACAGGATCGCTTCAGTTTACAACTCCTTCGCGAGGATAGGGGGAGCGATGTGGGGGGTGAGGTTCCCAGTCTCGAGAACCCTCTACCAGGCTGTGGTAATGGGCATAGTAAGGTACGATTCGCAGTCATGGTCGGCGCACCTGAACAAGAGGCAGGCGCGCGCCCTGAAGAGGATACATCGAATGGCACTAGTACAGGTCACGAGGTCCTATAGGGCGGTATCTCAGGACGTGGTGGAGGTTTTGGCAGCGGCGGCACCAGTGGATCTGGTCCTCCTGGAGCAGCGCCTCAGGTCGAAGACGAAAGGAGGGCAGATTGAAGATATTCCACCTCCCCTATGGAGAAGAATTGAGGAAAAGCCTGGGGGGTGGAAGGCCCTCATAAGGGAATGGACGATAGAGGCTTGGGGAGCCAGGTGGACTGGTACGACTAAGGGGAGCACCCTGAGGAAGTACTTCCCCTCAGTCCAGGTCAGGCTTAAGGCAAGTTGGGTCTCCCCAGACTACTGGGTGTCACAAGTGCTTACAGGACACGGCGGATTTCGTGCCAGGCTGTACGAATACAAGAGGGCAGAAAGCAGGTCCTGCCCTCATGGCGGAGAGGATGACACCGCGGAGCACGTCGTGCTCTCTTGTTATGCGTTAGAATCGGCTAGAGCACGGCTGCTCCGCTCGATAGGAGAGTACAGCCTGGACGAGTCCGACCTGCCGTCGCTGGTGAATGATGAAGTGAGATACACCGCGCTCTGCAGATTCGTCGGGGAGTGGAGAAGGGTACAAGGCTCCGGGCACTTCAATATATCCAGGGGGTGGCGCGGGGTGAGCAGCCGTGTCTTCGGGAAGGCTTACCCGAAGCCAACGATGTATCGGTGGTTCCAGAGGAGTCACTGTAAATATGTACATATAGATATAAGGTAGGACTGAGTAGCCTATGGTTAGATATAACTTTAGTTATAGGGGGATAGAGGATGCACACCCCTTGTAAATATAGCACTTAAGTATAGTAGTAAGATATTAGTATAGGTAACGGATCTGTAAATATTGTAAATAGATTAAGGATACTTAAAAAAAAAAAAAAAAAAGCTAGTAAGGATTGTACAAAGTAGATTTAAGGAAAAGATTTTATTTTATTTTGTTTTCTTTGTGTTTATTTTGGAAAATAAAGAACGAAAACAGTATTACTCAAGGTGCGCTGACCGGTGCAACAATCCCATTGCACCGGAATACGCGCACCGCAGGCTACGTAACCCCATGAGCTCGCTTCACGGGATCGTGGGGTAAGCCCGTTTGAGGCTTAGCCTCAGGAAGGGCAAAAAAAAAAAAAAAAAGATCGATTCGGACCACTGAGAACTTGAAATTCGCAATGGGTTCTTGTATATGGTGAAAGAAAATCTTTTGTTATTATCACAAATAAATCCCTACGAAAGTCCCTATTATGAAAGCCTGAAATAGTGACAATAGATCGGGAATCTCGACTCCCGGAGTACTTTACTAATTATGATGGCATTTCTCGGCCCAGAAAGCACGTTTTACCCAATGTTACTGGGGAATCGTGTCTTGGCATGAATTATACATCCATTTAAATTATTTTTATATATTTTCGATTGGAGATGTATTTTTTTACACTATCCCTGATCAGTTTGTCCTATTGTCCCGAATGACGGGTGGGGGTCAGGTCAACGGGGTTTCAGAGATTATTTTTTTACCCTTATGATCTCTTAGTAACACATATAAAGATAATATACAGTGTTTTTGTTTCAATGGTATTAACATAAATTATTTTTATTAAGTATTATTTATTAGGTATTTTTTATTATTTATTATTATTAAGTCGTGACCGGACAGTCGTGCGGGTCAGTGGGCTGCTGAGGGCACTAGTAAGTTTGTTTTTTTCGCGTCTTTTGGATATTATTTAGTTGATTGCATGGAGTAAAGTCAGCTTATGGATGAGTATTGGATTAGGGTAGTTCTAGCCACGATACCCGTCCAAAAGGAAAACATATAGCCAAGTAATACAGCTTGGTATTTTATATACTTGGATATTGATGTTTCGCCCTAGCCGGTAAGAAGCTTTTGTTATAATAATATATTACCTCTAATTGGTTGCATGGTTCCAGCGCATTTTCTCCCACTCTCCAGGTGGGACCGGAGGAGGAATGGTCAATTCTTCCGTAACGGGCTGATTGAAAACATACATGCCTCTTATTTCCTAAAGCTGCATTTCAACCCTTTCATTATCAGCTTTACCAGCTATATCAAGGAAAGGTTTAGTACTTCAATAATCAAGCTTACGTTTTTTAGTTAGTCACTTTAGTCAAATATTATTATTGTTTCTGATATTTTTTGCTGGCTTGCCTCAAAAAAAAAAATTAACAGATTGTTTTTGAAACGTGAGCCTTCATATTTAAGAAAGATTGAGATGAATGACCTACAAACGTGGAGATGGAGGGGGAGGGTTAGTTTGAAGGAAGAACGAAGCAGGTATTGAAGTGGGTGATGTATGCTGGGACCTGTGGAGGGGAGGAAGAGGAAGATAAAGGCCAGGGTCGATCCTCGGTGATGGATGGCCGGCGAGGGGACGCTTTTTCAAACAGGGCTCAAGGCTACTCATCGCCTTTTCATTATCTGCCTACCTCTCTCTTAGCAATGGCCAAGAGATAGATGCTGTCTTCTGTCAGTGATTGTTTACTGCGCAGATACTATCGCTAAGAGATTTTAGTTATCAGCCGAGTAAAAAATCCAAATAAATCTATTTGGTCCTGTTCACTTACAGCCTATAGTTTTCAACTGTGATTGAAGTCAATCTTACAACATCAGTGAAAGTAGTTATGTGAGTATAACTGGTATGGGGGGGGGGTCTAAGTTATGAGGGAAGATATCGAGAATCTAAAAGCATCATATCAGTCATAATTAACGGTTTTCTGGCATGGTCAGTTAAAAAGAGCAAATGAATAATTATTAATTTTTACTTTGAATAATCGGGAAAGAAAGGAAAAGGATTGAATGCCCTGGTGAAAGCGAGGGAGCAGGCAGCCAATCAGAAACTTAGTAAATTCAATGCCCCTACTGTTTGTCCATTATATTATACTCGTACAGGCAACGTCCATCCAGGTGCGATACATTAGTGTAAATAAACAAAATATAGTTGACAGATTCTTTGCTATTTCAGTTGACTTGGAAAAGGCATTGGACTATAGCGACTCTGCACTATAGCTCTACCTCAGAAGAGTTTCCTATACGAGAGGAGGTATATAAGGTGATATTCTAGCTACTTCAGATGGTGATGGATGATGCGATCTAAATATGTCAGAGAATAACTGTACTTTTTCACCAGCTGGCAAATATAACCTTTGGATCAAAGGATTTTAGTGATGCCGACGTCATAGAAATGATTTCAGATTTTCTCAGACAATCTCAGCAAAACATAGACTGGCTAAATACAAAATTACAGATAATTAATTTAAAGATTGACGTAATGGATGAGATGGAACGTGTGGTATTCTTTAGGCTAAGATGTGCTTGGAGGAAAGAATGTTTTTAAGGAAATGTTGGATCAAGACTAAGGCCCCACGCACACCACGGCGGGGCCGTACGTCTTTGTTGCAGTAGTTTTCTCTAGCCTTCCCCACTACGCCACAGACATGTATATTGTTGGTCTCTGTCTATTGTTGGCTATTGAGGCGATATGGTGGGTCTCATCCTAGTAACTCGAGACTTGATTTTATCTGTAATTTTTACTGCAAGAGCTCGTCAAATGATTTGACCCTCATCCGTAAGTAATTGAAAATTTTTGTTTTCTCGCAAATGTGCAAAGAGCGTATCAAAGGGTCCTCTTCAAATTTTAAAATTTGTCTATGGATGTACCCAATAACATCTACTTCGTTTGCAAATGTTTTATACCAAATGAGCATCGTTTGACAGACAAGGCTGCATTGATATGCTTTTGGACCACAGCAGCAAAAAAACAAAAAAGTTAACCATTACTGGGCTTTACTTCTTCATGAACTCCAAGTTCAACAGAAACCAGATACAAAAAATTGTGACTATTGGACTGGATAGGTAACAACAATAAAAAGAGGCAACTTTCAAAAGCAGAATATAACGAAAAAAGGGATTTCCATTAAGTGTGGACATTTTTGAGCTTTGCGTAAGAGAACTGTAGCTTCACTCTTATACATCTGATAAAATGCCTATTTTGCCATACTGGTATTTGAGTCACTTAAGCAATTTTCACAGTGCCCTTTTGTTCTACACTGCTTTTCCACGAATGTGACTAAAATTACTTCCTAGTTTTGTTTCAATTATCCTCCCACAATTATTTATATTATATATCATTGCATTCAAAGTATTAAAAATTCGAATGTAGTAAGAAGTTATGGTAAATTCTAATATTGAAAAAAAAACTTTCGACAAAAGCATACATAAAGAAAATACAGGTGATTCTACCGGGCACTCACGGAATTAGCTTGGGCCCCTTCAATATAGAAGGACTCTCACAGTATCCTCATTACAGAGTTCCCTCAAAGGAATCCCCGCTCCAGGTTACACACGGGCAAAAAAAGGATTTCTACGTTGCCGAATCTTTAGAGCAACCGCCCTGACTTACGTCTTATTAAAGGATTCTGAGAAGATTGCCAGTAAGCTTCTTTTAAGTGAGATTCTTTCCCCTCGGAACATGTACTAGAATGTAAGAAAAATAAAATTCTGTAAGTCTTAAAAGATTACTAATATATTTAAAATTTCACATTTTTTTTCAAATACCTTTACTAGAACTGCTTTTTTTATTAGATACTACATGTTTTAAATTAAAAAAATATTTAAAATGTTTAAATAAGAATATAAATGATATGGTGATACATTTTAAGAATTAAATAGAAACCCCAAAAGGAAATAATACTAAGTATAACATACAAAAAAATATGAACAACAAAATAATAACATAAAAGTAAAAAAAAAAAATATTATGAAGGCATTGCTCTTCCTGTATGTAATAGTTGTGAATTAACATTACAATATAGAATTAAATGATGTACTATAAGAGTTATACATTGTAAAATTAAGTTACTTATCTTAGTGTCCTCTCTCTTATCTATAGTAATGTTTGGATAGAAGTATTTAAAGGAAGCAAGGATGTGAGTATTAATTGAGGATTAAACGTTTCTGATTTCTTAAAACCACTATAAATTATAACACTAAAATCTTACTTGTACTGAGAGGACACCACGTGTTGCTTGGCGAAGTAACCAGTAACTTTGCCTTTTCTGGGCTATGCTTATTTTATGGAAGGGGAGGCCTTACATCGAGCTAAACATCCCCCTAGCCTCCTGACTAATATATATATATACCGCACGACCAGAATGAAAGAGGCACAACTCAAAAAGTGCTCTTTCGAGGAAATCACGTTTCTTAAACATCATACTGAGGCTGATTCAGGATTTTTTTTTCGAGGAAACTACTAATACTGAAAAAAGGTCTGTGAAAACTGGTCCCCGCAAGCCCTACAAAGCGATTAACTCAAAAAAATTTAACAGTAAAAAAAGTTACTAAGCGTTCCGGTCTCAGTTGTAGTTTCCATCCCAAACTAAGTGTAACAAAGTAGTACATAAGTACGACGAATGCACCACCGCCGTATCATTATCTTTGCTACTCTTTAAAGAAATTCAATGCTTCATAGCCCAGGATACCGTCCTCAGTTTAATCTCCCGATTTCCACTCGGGTGGATGTTAAATAAAAAATCAGCAATATATAGTTCTCTTTGGCGTCTTTTATCGAAATGTCGATTTATGTATCTATGTGTGTATTTACCCAGGTATGGAACCCCATTCAGGTCATTCTGTGAGGGTGAGTTCAAAGTACTCAGTAATCAGAAACTATTATGTTTTCAACCGTGAGTCTATCTGCTGTATTACAGGAGTCCGCTGTCCAAGCTAGATACATAAAATATAGAGATTCCATTCGACATTTGACAGATTTGAAACAATGTATTCTTCACTTTAAAGCATCTGTAAATGTTATCGATTTATTGGTTAGTTGTCTATGATTTTATGTAGGTGTTGTTTAGTGGTTTTGTATTATTTTTTCAAAGATATTTAAAGTGCCTTTAGCAAGTGCTTTGATTCAACCAGTACTTTATTGGAGGTACGCTAGTTTTTCATATTAGTTTCATTGGATGATACTTATAATAAAACTAATGATGGGCCATTAATACATTGATTAGCAACTCTAATTGTGGTGGATAAACCTTACCTCCACTCATTCAACGATGGCCTGTTGTTATCATTGAGGGAAGGGTTGGTATTAGACAACTGGTTTGTCAGGTGGTTCAACTAATTGACAAACTTATGCAATCAGCGTAGTCAGGCAACATGAGCATCTCAAGTGCCTTGAAGTTTCCAATCCTACACTTCTGTTTATGGAATGATGTATGCCAGAAAACTTTTTTTTAATTATCCATCGCTTCTTTATTCTTATGCTGTAAGTAGGCCGCAACAAACTGAGTGGTTCCTATTTCAAAACTATGCATAATATGTCTAGGCAATCTATAACAACCAGATAATGTCTAATAATCATCCTGTTAGTTTGAAATGGTTAAACACATGGGGTCGAATAGAAGATCTAAAAACCTAAAAGTGAAATCGTTGTTGAGGGCGTTTTCCGAAACATAAACAGCGTTTTATTATTCTCCTTGAAACATGCATGCAATAAGCATAATGCTGCCTTTACCTTTCCCTTTGATATGGCAGTAGTCATATTTCAACCTCCGTTTACTACGAAATTGCATGTTGTATTGATCGGTGGCTGGAGTTGCATGTTTGCCTTATTTCCTCGTTCGGGGTAAACCAGGTTTACAAGAATGCACTTAGCTTTAACTTCTTTAGGAAGAAAGTATATATATATATATATATAAGTTAACGATCGTCAACGAAAAACGAGAAGAAAAAGGAAAGAGGTTGAATGTAGTTACTGAACGAGAGTTGTCACAAGACTGTTTTTATTTGAGCTTTTAAAGCCTCTCTAAATACATTCGGGATGTTTACATCCCGATGACTTAAGGATTAGGCTGGCTGCCTACGACGTCCGAACCTTAACTCCCCCCTGCCAGTTTACGCATATCTCTTCGTAAACTCCAAGGTCCGCCGCACTCAGCACACAGCCTGTAATCCCTTACATCACGTTTACGGTCTAATATATTCATAGTCCTCACAAAAAAACAAAGAAAAGAGATAATACAGAAATAAAACAAAAATAATAATAACAAAAAATAATACATTCGCCCTGGACCCGGTGGCTGCCAGGTAAAAAAAAATGGAACATCCACAATATAAATAATGAAAACAAAAACTCTCTCTGAGCAGCACATGTGAATGTGAACATGTGAAACATATGATTCCGGATCAGTTGCTCCGTATCGGATCGAGGGCACACCATCTTACGCACATTCAACACCCTCCCCCCTGTGTTGGGAGTTTCAACTGTTCAATGTGAACGGTTCGCCTCTTCTTTGGGGTGGTCATACTCTCGATGGTCACGAGATTATGTTCCCGAATTATGATGACCTTAAAGGGCCCCTCATACCGAACAAGTTCCTTACTACGATTTGACACGACTTTTCTGTACACAACGGTCCCAATCGATATTGCTCCTATGCGATCACGCACCTTCAAATTTGCCCGTGCCACGCGCTTGGATTTTTCGCGCATAATCTTATCGCGTACTTTGTACCACATCTTTCCGAGCTGTATGTGGGTGTTATGGAGCTGTGCCACCATTCCCTCATCCGCCACCGTCTCTGGCCAGTTCCTCGGTCTCACTCGTAATCCAAACAATATTTCGAAGGGTGCTAACCCCGTCGTGGCATGTATCGAGTGGTTGTATGCCGCCACCGCCATTGGCATCGCTACGTTCGCCGACAGGCCTTTATCCACCTGGTACACGCGTAAGTGGTCGCTGAGGGTGCTGTGTAACCTTTCGATGGTTCCCCTGCTCTTGGGATGCCCGGGGGTATTAAAATGCCATACCACATCCCGTTTTTGCATTTCGGCTCTCACGGTTGCATTGTCAAACTCCCGTCCCCCGTCCGACGAGATCCTCTCTGGTATGCCGTAGAACTGAAACCATGTGTTGAGGGCTTGTAATATGGAATCTGATGACTTGTCTCCCACCGCGTAGGCCATAGCCACTTTGCTAAATGGGTCGATGATAGTGACCCACTTAAAACCCCGCCACGTGAAGGTGTCCACTTGAATCTCCGTCAGTGGTGCTTCTGCCGTGGGTGATTCCTCCTGGAGTCCCTGCGGGGGATGTCTATCATATTTCGTCTTCTGACAAACTTCGCATGCTCCGATTACCTCCTGAATAGTCCGCTGCATCCCCCACCAAAAATAGCGCCTTCGTAGTGCTTGTGCCGTCTCCTGCCCACCGCGGTGGTTGGTTTTTCCTTGGTGATACGCCAGTGTTACCTCGCGTTGCTGCTCCTCGTCCCGCAGGGTTTGGACCACGGAAAGACACCGAATGAACGAGCGATCCACCCCCAACAGCTCTTTCTGCCACAGCTTTTTAATTTTGTCCCACACAGTCTCGTTGCCCACGAATAAATGGTGTGTTTTGCCGGGTTTGGACACGTCCTTGAGAGCCTGACAAATTTGATCTCCTCGAACTCCCGGTGGTGACCAAATCGTCGCGATCTGACTCCTACCGTACGTACTATGGAGTATTTTCAGAGCACCCGATGTTTGAGTTTTCCATATGATCTGCCTCCGCTTATCATTGATAATTTCGTCCGTCGTCTCCATATCACGCGGTCTCTCTCCTATAGACTCGTCTGATGGTGTGTCCGCACTCCTGTCACTATCTTTCCGCGTGCTGCTCCTGCCCGCTTCTCCAGGCGTCCATTCCTCAATGAACTGCCTCATACCGCTCGATGTTTCCCCTTCTTCTATGGCGTTCACCATAATAGCGCGCGACAGCCAATCTGCCACGACGTTGTCTTTGCCTGGCTTATATACAATATCCAGATTGTATTGGGCTAAGAATTCCTTCCACCTTGTTACCCTTGAGGAGGATTCTTTGAGTTTTCCGACCCATTGAAGAGGTCGGTGATCCGTATGTATTCGAAACCTTCTGCCAAATACATACGGACGGAAGTGCCCAATGGCCCACACTATCCCGAGGAGTTCTCGTTCCAGAGCGCTGTACCGCGCCTCCGTGTCCGTCAGGCGTCTGCTCGCGTAAGCCACCGGTCTTTCCCCGTCTTCGCCTTCTTGTGACAATACTGCCCCCAAGGCATAGTCGCTTGCGTCGGTGGTGATCGTGAAATCCTTCTCAAAGTTAGGGAAAGCCAAAATCGGCGCCTCCTGCAAACGTGCCAAGCATTTGCGGATATTCTGCTCTATCAGCGGCGTGATCATTATCCGTGCTCCTTTCCGTAGTAAATTGTTAATGGGTACCATATATTCTGCCATGTCCGGCACGAAACGGCGGTAGTAATTGAGCGTGCCCAGTAATCTCCGAATCCCTTTTACATCTTTTGGCACCTCCATTCTCTGGATCGCTTCTACTTTCGTCGAGTCTGGTTGAACCCCTTCCTGTGAGATTGTGTGCCCTAAAAAACTAATCTGCTCCTGCCCCAGTGACGATTTGTCTATTGACAGTTTCAACCCGAAATCCCTTAATCTCTCAAATACGTTCCGGAGGTGTTGAATATGTTCCGATTCCGTTCGGCTGAAGATCAGCAGGTCATCCATGTAAATTTGGCACATATTTTCGTCCATTCCTCTCAGAAGTTCGTCCATGAGACGCTGAAAGGTTATTGGAGCATTTTTGAGACCGAACGGCATTCTCGTGAACTCAAAATGCCCTCTTTCAAACGAAAACGCCGTTTTATGTTGGTCATGCGCAGCTAGTTTGATCTGATGGTACCCTGCTTTTAGGTCCAATGTGCTAAAAATTTTTGCACCGTTTAGTCTGTCTAGGATGTCTTCGAACCGCGGGATCGGATATTTTTCGTCCAGGGTATTATCGTTAAGTTTCC
Source organism: Acanthosoma haemorrhoidale (assembly GCA_930367205.1). Taxonomy (NCBI): domain Eukaryota; kingdom Metazoa; phylum Arthropoda; class Insecta; order Hemiptera; family Acanthosomatidae; genus Acanthosoma; species Acanthosoma haemorrhoidale. Next base: position 82,291,304 of record OV884014.1, on the reverse strand, counting down.
GAAAATCCACCACGACTCGGTATTTTTCCTCACATTCTCCCGGTCGACTTTTCTTTTTCACTGCCCACAAAGGGCTATTATACGGAGACGTGCTATCTCTGATAATACCTTGGCGCTTGAGATCCTCGATCTCCTTTCTAATGTGTTGTCTGAGCGCTTGCGGATACCGCCTCTCCTTCACATACGTCACCCGCTCTACTTTTAACGGGATCTCATGTAGCGTTTTCCCCGTTGCTCCTAGCTTGTCCCCTTCAGCGAAAAAAATATCCCTAAACTCGCTCCTCAGACTCTCCCTCCAATCCTCCACTCTCTTAACCGCTCCTATTTGCTCCGTTTCGCCCCTTACGCCCCCCCGGCTTCGATAGGTTCGCTTCCCTATTTTGATCCTCCAGTTCTCCCCCTCGTTTTTGATGCGCGCGCCTACTTTTCCCAGTAAATCACACCCCACTATTATCTGGTATTCCCGTGGCATGTCTTCCACGACGTGTACTTTTATGTCACCCATTACTTTCGCCCATTCTTCCAGCCCCACGACCGCTTCTCCCATTACTTCGCAGGGTCCCCCAAGAGTAAGTAATTTACACTTACATACCTTGATCTGGTGTGCCCTCTCTCCTCTACGCAACCTCTCTAACGCACCACGAGATATTATTGTATTGGTGCTGCCAGTATCAATGAGGCACCTCTCCCCCTTCCCGAACTCGATAATTGGCAAACCACACATCCTTTCCCGCACTGTATTGCACCTTAGGATGCGGTCGCCTCTCTGCTGCCACTCTCCTCAGGCCTCCGTACGCCGCTCCCATCTGCGCGAGGGATTCTTCTGCCACTCTCGTCGTCTGCTCCCGCTGCGCTTCGACTCCTCTCCGTCTGTCTCCGACGTCCCTGATGACTCGTCGCCCGATGATCCAATTTCTCTTGGTGTCGCGCTCCGCCTCTCCCGGATTTCCTGGTTGTTCACCTCCATTGGTTCTGCTTTGTGAAATTCCCTTCTACGAAACAAGTATGGACATTGTCTTGCTATGTGTCCTTCTTCCCCACACTCAAAGCACTTAGTGCGAGGGCACTGAGCTACCAGATGGCCCGTCTTTCCACAACCATGACATTTCCTTTCTTCTTTCCGAGGTGCGTACCTAGGCCTCGTCACTCCCAATCTTCTCTCTCTTGTCGCTCCCCTGTCTCTACCGGCAAACGGCGTTTCCTGTCTCCTCCACACTGCTTTTGGGGTCCTGTTTCTCCTATATGGGATCTGGCTCCAATCGTTGTCATCTTCGTTCATTTTTACTTCTTCTTCCCTTGCGCTAGCATCTATCATCGCCTGGGCGCATTCGAGGAACGATCGCTCATTAGGGAACCCTTCCTTCCTTCCCGTCTCCTTCGCTAATTGTACCTTTAAGATTGTTGACAGGAATCCCATCCTGCCCTCCACTTCATCGGCGCTAGTTGTCTCCCTCATTTTCTCATTTATTTTATTGTAGCGGACAACCAGGACTGCAGCATACTGTCCACTATTCTGTCTCGGAGATTTCATTTCTCGAAACATTTGGAATATATCCTCCTCTGGGGTCCATCGTCCCCCCCCATATGCTTTTTTCAGTCTCGTCTTTACTATCTCCCACGGGGTTTCCTCGTCCGCCTGTATCAGGTTCAGCACCTTCCTTTTCACCCTGCACACCAGGTCTGCCTTTATTGACTTAGCGTCACCTGGGTCGAGTAACCCTTCGTCCATCTTGGCTTGTATCCTCTCCATAATCCTATCTCCACCTTTGAGAAAATGATTTAACTCACCTATTTCCCCAGAAAATTTTTCGAGGTCTGAGATCATTTTCCTCATGTCCTGTGACGTCACTGCCCGCACCTTCATCCACGCCAGTGTGTTCGCATGGGCTTCAGCCATGGTTTCTTTAGGTAACTGTGGAACTTCAAACGCTGCCGGCCGCAATTCCACCATTACCTACTTTAATTAAATCACACGAAAGTGAATAAGAAGGAAAAAAAAAACAAAAACCAACTCGCACGTTAATGACTCGAACCCACTCCGCTCCCGGGTTTCGGCACCAGTTAACGATCGTCAACGAAAAACGAGAAGAAAAAGGAAAGAGGTTGAATGTAGTTACTGAACGAGAGTTGTCACAAGACTGTTTTTATTTGAGCTTTTAAAGCCTCTCTAAATACATTCGGGATGTTTACATCCCGATGACTTAAGGATTAGGCTGGCTGCCTACGACGTCCGAACCTTAACTTATATAACAGCTAAAAGAAAAATGCTAAATTAGTCAATATTACAAAAGACTAAATAATAAGGTAATGATTTTGATATAAAAAGTTAATTAATTTAGTTTATAATCGATCCGGACTGTCGTATTGACCTAAGGCGTAATTTTTTTTTTAGTTTATAACTTTTTATGAAGAAAAAATGTAAACGCTAGACTACCTACCAAGCTTTTTTTCTCCTTAAATCTAAATTTGTAAATAGCTCCCTAAATGACTTGTAAATAGCTCCGTATTGTTCATGATGAGGGCGAAATCATAAGGTTGGTGATGGATTGTAGTGGATCAAGGTATTTAATATGTCTATGGCGAATTAATTTACCCACCGTAGGCAGTTCAAAGTCTTTGTGGAGCTCCACTGTTCCTCCACTGCTGGAATGAAGTATGTCGGACCGATTTCACAAGTGTCCCGTTTTGAAGTTGTTGGAGTCGCTTTGGTGTCGCTTCCATCAACTGACTAAAAAGTGGCATCACATGACTAAAAAGTGGTGCACCGTACAGCAGGGCCGGCCTACTCTTGTGAATCAAGAGCTTGAGGTGCCGAGATAGATTGGGGGAAGTCAGCAGGTGTGTGAGAAGGTACTGAGAAGAACCTTATTTTTTTTTTTTTAATTTTTTTTTTTTTTTCTTAGCTCTCAAACTTATAAAATAGGATGTGGGAAAAATAAAGGAAAATTATTTTGGGCTAATGAGTGCCTTTCACTAAGGGGAGTCCCCCCATTTGAAGGGTGTTTGAGAAGGATATAGGGTGTGGAATGCCTGAAGGAGGCGGGTGGATTCGGGAAGGTAGTGAGAGTCTACCGAGGGTGGAGCCTAGGGGTACCTAGGCAATGGTTTGTAGTCGGCCAGGTCAAGCCTGGCCCGCCCCGGCAGGGGGCTGAAATAAGTTGGCCACTCGGCCGGAAGGTCTACCCTGCTTAAACAGGTAGATGGGGTCTTGTAGCTTCGGTTGAGTCGGCCGGGAGATCGGCCTCGATATCTCGGCTGGGTGTAGTTCGTTCAGTCATCGGGTTCAATGACGTCGATCATCCTCCAGGTTTCGGCGGTCCAGCAGTGCTTCCATCTGACGGGCATTGGTGGTGGTTGAAGGTCGGAGAATAGTGGGTTGTGGCTATGTCTGAGTGAGTCAAAAAATTTGATGTGCCTTCTCTTGATAAAATCTTGAATGGTGAGCACTTCAAATTTTTTATGCATCTCGTCTGCCTTCATTCGGTCGAACGGGGTATGTTTGAGGGAGTGCGGAGAACTCTGTTCTGAAATTGCTGGAGCGTTTGGAGAGTGTTAGGAGTCAGATACTTGAAGAGATTTATTTTATGTTATTTTATAGAAATTATATAATGAATAAACAAGTATAATGATATACATTCTACGTGACTTGACTGAACTGACTAATAAGGTGACGGGGCTCACCTTTTTGATCAACCTTAAAACTAACTTACATACTAATTCTTATCCTAATTTTTCCCCGACAGTCTGTTGCCATCGATGCGGGAGGGGTGGTGGGGTCATAGTGTTAAACACTGGATTTGTCAGGTGCTGCAACGAGTCAAAAAACTTAATGTGTCTCCGGCGGATGAACTCACCCACCGACGGCACACCAAGCAACGGGTGCAGATCAGCGTTCTTCAACCTCTGGAAACAGGTATGTCGGACCACTTTTCGCATGATTCCATTCTGGAAGTGTTGGAGACATTTGGCTGTATTGTCAGTCAAGTGGGTAAATAGCGGGGCACCGTACAGCAGAGCTGGCCGGAGGACACATTTATATATCATCAATTTAAGACGAAGTGACAGGTTAGGTGAAGTTAGCAAGTGCGATAGCCGGTAAGACCTTTGTCGTACTTTTTCTATTTTATTACTAAAATGAGTAGAGAAATGGAGATGGCTATCCATTTTTATACCCAAATAGTGCATTGAGAAAGCTGGTGAGCTCTCTTGCCCTCCCACGCTATACGATTTTGGCAAGGATTTTTTCCCCTTTTGGAGGGAGAAGATTACGCAGTCGGTCTTCCCGGCGTTTACGGCGTGTGTAAGAGCTCTTTGTGCACTCATGCTGCTGCTGTAAACCGCAATGTCGTCGGCGAAAGCGATTACAGTAGCTTTCTGATAGTTTGTCCCAACAATTTCAGATGTGTACATACTGAAAAGAACCGGAGACAAAACTGCTCCTTGAGGAACTCCACAAGTCAGAGGGAATGGGTTAGAGAGGCAATCACCCACCCGTACCCTCACCGATCTGTTCTTCAAGAACGAAACCAACATGGTATATAGCTGCTCTGGGCATTCCCAGTCACAAAGCTGTCGGCATAGCATCCCGTGGGACACTGAGTCGAAATCATAGCAGTTGCTGTATTCTTGTTGATACCAAGGGTGGCTTCCGTTTGTACCTTCACAAGCGGATGTTCTGTACTCAGATGAGCCTGAAAACCTGTCTGCTCATACGGAATGATAGCATTTTCCGAACAGAACCCCTTCAGGTAGTTCAGTATTATCTTTTCGAGAATCTTCCCCATGTGAGGGAGAAGACTGATCGGGCGATAGTGGGCTGGGTGGTCGCCTCTCTTTGTGGGCTTGCGCAGCGGGAACAAGATAGCTTGTTCCCACGCTGTCGGGAAGTATCGCAACCTGATACATGAATTGTACAGGTTAACAAGTTGGGCAATCCCTCTCCTCGGCAGCTGTTTCAGCAATACCGTTTGTATCCCGTCACCCCCTGGTGCTCGGTTTCCCTGACACCGGCGAAGAATCGCCTTAAGCTGCTTTGGGGAGACAAACATATAGTTCTGACCTGTCCTCAGCTGCTGAGGTTCGTGGTAGTTACCTGTCCTAGCGGCGTTGTCTGCGGTATAGTGGTCGGCCAATATTTTAGCCTGTTCTTCCGATGTGTACAGGGTGTCTCCGTCATGAAGACGGACACCTGAGTCCTTCTTGGTAGTAGTCTTTTGGAGCTTCCAAAACTTACGGAAATCGCCATGTAAGCCACGAAGCCGTTCGTGCCACGTTGCCGTCTTCCGATTCCTCATCAAGCCACGAATTTGTGTTGTAAGAGAGTTTACAACTTTCTTGGCCTTACGATTCCTTGTTCTATACCAGTTATTTTTCCAATTATTGCGTAATGCAATAAGTCGAAGAATATGGTCTGGTGGTTTTTGTAGCATGGGTGGCTTCGGGCTAAACTTTGGGACAGCTGTGTTAGCTGCATCGACGATAACCTCGGTCAGGAAAACTACCTGTCGATCCACTTCCTCTGTACTGCGGAGAACAGGAACCGTATGCAATTGGTGGTAAAGTTGTGATCGATATAGGTCCCAGTCAGCCTGACGTCGTTCTTCGTGGGACGCGGGATCACAACTATACCGTCAATGGAATACAATACTGGTAGGTGGTCGGTCGTTACTAGGTCCAGGGTCTCACAATTGTTTATCCTGTGTGGCTGTTTTGTGAGTAAAAGATCTAGGGTGGAGGTTTGTGCGCTGTTACCTCTATGGCGAAAGGTGTAGTTCTGAGGGTGAACGGCAGTAAAGGGCGCCTTTACCAAGGCTCTCCCCGCTGGGTTGGCGGTGGCATTATTCCACAAGGTATGCCGCGCATTTAAGTCTCCGACAACCCAGTGGTTATTTCTCTTGGCACACTAAATTTATTTTCACCGTCAAGTGGTGGAGCCTGACATCAAATGTATTCAGTGGCGGATCCACTTTCATCCATGTGATGCCGTGCCGAATAGCCACCAGAACTCCACCGTAGCCATCGGTCCGTTCGATGACAACAGAGTAGCCCTGTAGCCTTACGTTCTGGTTCACAATTCTCGTATCCGTTAGCACGACGATATCCGGTGTGGAGATCGCTATTAGCGCCTCCACTTCTTCGAGTACAGTCATCAGACCGTCAACGTTGAAGTTAAGTATCTTGTACTTACCCATGGCGTGCCAATTGAGCAAATACGGTCTGTAGTCCGGACATAAATTCCCTGATCATGGTCTCGAGAATCGAGAACCAGGGCGGAAGGCCAGGGGTGTCACGTCTTGATGACGTTGCAGAGGCGACTTCTGCGTACGTCGCTCCTCCTGTGAAGTTCGGTGTGGTGGTGGGCGGCTGTTGGTTACTGCTCCTAGTAGGCTGCTGGCGTTGGTGGACTGGCGGCGCTTTCCCCGTCTGCTTCTGCTTCTTCTTCTGGTCCGCGGCGTCTTGTAGCTTTACACGGTAGGGGCACGCTCTGTACGAGGCTACGTGAGGTCCCCCATAGTTGGAGCACTTTGCTTCTTGTGCCTTGTCACATTGAGCTGATGCGTGTTCTTGCGAGCAACGTACACAGACGACTTTTTGGCCACAGTGGTTTTTAGTGTGACTAAACTCCCGGCACCTGTGGCATTGTGGCATGCCCTTTTGTTGTATATAGGGTACTACCCTAAAAAGGACATAATTTATACTTCGAATTTTCCGGAGGTCCTCTATTTTTGTAGTCGGCGCCACCGTTACTAAGATCGGTGAGATCTCGGTTTTCATGCCATGGGAGTCCGTCTTTCGGAGGCGCCAGACATCCAATACCCCCGGGGCAGTTTTTTAAGTTTCTGTTATAATTTTCATATCCTCACTCACATCGATGCCCATAATTAAAAACTTTTTTAACCTTTGGCCACCTCTTGGGGCATAGGTGTGGTGTGGAGTGTTCTCTTTTTTCAGGGCAGATATTGTTTTTTGTCGATCAGTCTCGTTATCGAAAAACAGCCTGACCCCCTTTTGAAAGGGCCGAAAAGAGTACGCAGTGTTTCTTCTCATGGTGTTTCTGAGAAGAACCTTGATTTACAGTGAGTCTAAAAAAAAATTCTAGCACTTGCATTCAATGGGTATGGTCATTAAAGATGTTTAAGAAAGAATGGTTTAGATAGTTATGAAACCAATTACAGAACAAAACTATCAACTCTTTGTTCTAGTTGTAAACGTATTCCCCTTATAAGTCTTTGTCCACATCCTCAACTGGAAACAACTAGACAGGGTGGATGAGAACTGAACTCTGGTATCAGTTAATAGTTTTTACAATTTTAATAATTTTAACCATTGAAATTTTATTACTACCTTAGTTACTTTTTAAATTAATTTCTGTACAGAAATAGCAAACTACACAAAATGAAACTTATGAACAGTTTTTAATCCAATACCTAATAAGTTCCATGGTTTTGTCCATCAGTGGTCACAGGTTTATGTTTTAAGAAAATGCCTTAACCATAATGTTTGGTAACTCCTATTAATTTTGCTCCAGATCACCTGAGGGAACTCACCAATGGGTCAAGTATGCATTAACACCAATTAATAAATTAGTACAAAAAATGCCTCTTCGTCATTTCTTTAGCTTACTTGTTAGTGAGCAGTATTATAGGTAACGTATAAAGAACTATTATTAAAAATACTGATCCCAAATTGATTATCCTTTCCAATCGTTAATACCTTTTGATGTTGTTTCACTTTTAGCTAAAGGAAATAGAGGTAGTAATTAGTCGGGTGAAAAAAGACTTAATTGACTCCTTTAATGGTGTTCTTGACTGCTTCAGTTCCATTCTTAATGATCTAACAGTTCCTTATTACTCTTGGTGGGATTAGGGATTTCGAAAATTTGGTTGTCATTAAAATGTTGTTAGCTGTAATTCAAAGTACAATATTACATTTTACAAATATAATAAGAAATGTATAATCTTGCAGCCACATCCATTTAAAATTGATAAATGTGATTTTTTTCTCAATGTCTTTTTCATAATTCTATGGTGACTTACCTCTTAATGACCACCTCTTAATCACAAATAATTATAAGCCACCCTCTTCTCGTATCAGACCTTGTATCTATATCATTAAATGGATATCAGAAAATATTTATTTATTTTTCATTATGTTAATAAAGATTATGACGTCAGTGAGAGTAGGGGGAGGAGTCAGTAGAGTGGGGGCCCATCCCCATTTCCTCTCTAGCCACCTGGTGGGGGGAAATCCCCTCCATGTCGGACCGGCTATAAAAGAAGTGGCACAGGATAAAATTAGCAATAGGGGTCTCCCCTTAGTGAAAGGCACTTTTCAGCCAAAAATAATTTTCCTTATTTTTCCCGCATTCCTATTTTTATAAGTTTGAGAGCTTTGGAAAAAAAAAAAAAAAAAAAAAAAAATTAGCATTACGAATTGGACCACCACTTGGAACACTACTCTCTCCTCTCCCTCTGCACTTGCGCTTGCTGCTTTATTCGAACCATTGCTTTCTTATTCAACCACCTCTGCATCTCTCTATCCTAACCTCGCTATGTTTTAGTCCGGCGTCGTCAGACCCCACACCTTCCTAGTGGGAATCTCTGCCTTCGTCTTGCTAAAACTAGCATCTCCTTGGAAGAGACCTCTCCCTCGCGGACGACGGTTGCCGTGGCCCTGCAAATTTTACTAACAGTGTCTCCCATGGCAATCCATAGTCTGCCTCTCTCCGGTTCACACTCCCCTTTGGGATCCGGACGGTTTTCGCCTACCCTTAGATACCGAGTGTGAATTCGTGGTCATTCAAAGACCACATAAACTACCTATAAACCTACCCTGTACCTCTTCTCCTGAACACAGTGCTTTGTCGGGGCACACACACCTTCTAAAAGATCTTATGGAGTCAGATCAAAGCAAATTAAAGCTGCCCGCGACTAGGTCGGCGGCTAGGGTGAAAGACCATAGGTCCTACTCGCTCTTCTCTTTCTGGGCGCTCGCCGGACGGGGGCTAAGAGGTGGTAGTGAACCTAGCCCGCGGTGGGCGTCTCCTCACCACTTTGGGGATACTCAGGTATAAACTGAGCCCCCTAGTGATGACCCGACAATCACTTTATTATGTTACTTTGTGCTCTTAGAATAACAAAAAAGAATAAATAAAGTATGTCTAACTGAGGAACAGAGAAAAAAATATATATAATTAAACTGATGTGATAAACTTATAATTTTAGATTTATATACAATTCCTTTATTGTGCTAAAATTACAATCTGCCTTGCTAGGCAATAAGTAATTAAGATATACGATCATTCATACCATATTTACATTTCATCATTCACTCGCTCATTCATTCAGGACATGATTGGAGAAACTGGCCATTGCCAGGACTCCCACTGTCACTTGATTATAGCAGGTCACGAGGCCACTGCCGTTTCAGTCTCCGAGGAGGATTATAGGGATGAGTGACGCAGTGCAGTGACTGTGCTACAGGATTAGGGTGGTTGGAAAGGCTACTGTGGAATTTCGTAAACTTGGAAGGGATGAGTTCTAGAATGTAGGGTATATTAAGGTCGTTATGAAGGGTTTTGTTGCTGACATAATAAGGGGCATTTACTATTGTTCTCAGGACTTTTGATTGAAAGGATTGGATACGCTTGATGTTCGACTTTTTTGCTGTCCCCCATAGCTCTATTCCGTATGTCCAGATTGGTTTAAGTATAACTTTGTAGATTAGTAGTTTATTTTCTATTGAGAGATGGGATGTCCTTTGAAGTAGTCTGTATAGTTGTCCAAAGCGTCTGTTTAGTTCTTGTCTTTTTAGTCTCGTATGTGGGTTCCAGGTCAGTCGTTTATCGAGATGGAAGCCTAAATACCGTACTGTCTCGGGTACAGGGAGAGGAATAGAATTAAAATAAACTAGTGGACAAGACTTGCGACAAAGGGTGAAGGTAATGTGGGAACATTTTGCTTCATTAACTTTGATCCGCCATTGGTTGCACCAATAATCAATCTCGTCAAGGTGTTTTTGAAGGTTATGGGATGCTATGTCGGGGTCTGGGTTAGATGACAAGACTGCAGTGTCATCTGCAAATGTGGCCAAGAAGGTATTGGGAGTAGAGGGGACATCAGCGGTGTATAGGTTGTAGAGGATGGGGCCAAGGACACTGCCCTGTGGAACTCCTGCATTTATAGGATAGTAGTTTGAATATTCTAAACCACAGCGGACTTGGAAGAAGCGGTTTGAAAGGTAGGACTGTAGGATTAGGAAAAGGGTCTGTGGTAAATATCTTTTGAGCTTGTAGAGTAAACCTGCGTGCCAAACCCTGTCAAAAGCTTGAGCTATATCAAGAAAGGCAGCAGTGCAATACTGTTTGGTTTCAAGGGCTGAGGAGATGTGATCAACAACGCGAAGGCCTTGTTGAGCAGTGGAATGCCGTTGGCGGAAACCAAATTGGTGTGTAGGAAAAAGGTTTTTGGATTCAATAATTGGAAGTAGACGTTTTAGTAGAAGTTTCTCAAATATTTTTGAGAGGATAGGGAGTAGGCTTATTGGACGGTAAGATGAGGCGTCATTGGGTGGTTTACCGGGTTTGGCGAATAGGACAATAATGGAATGTTTCCAGAGGAGTGGGAAGTGCGTCGTTTGGATAATGCAATTATATATATAGGTTAGGAAGATTATGGCTTTAGGAGGAAGTTGTTTGAGAATTTGAGGAGTAAGGAGATCATATCCATGGGATTTTCGGTAAGGTAAGTTTTTCAAAAGGTATTTGACCTCAGAGGGATTAACGGCTTTTGGTGGAAGAGAGAGAGGAATAGGTGAAGTGAGGAAATCTTCCACAGTTGTGCTGTGAGTATGGCTTTGATGAGAAAGGTTAGGTGTGAAAGTATGGGTAAGATGCAGAGCAAATTCCTCCGACCTATCCCCATCCGAAGCCGCCCAGGACCCATCATCACGACGGAGCGGATGTGAAACAGGTTGATACTTTAGGATTTTTTTGGTTACATTCCACAAGGAGTTATCCCTGGTAGACAGAGAGGAGAGGTAGGAATTGAAAGAATCGGAACGGAAGGATGCCAATCGCCGCTTTACCAATCGGCAGTACTGATTGTACGAGCGGCGATCGGCAGGATGCCGGGATCTTTGCCACACTGTTCTGGAGCGGCGTTTGGATAGGATTAGATCTTTGAGATGCTGAGGTAAACTATTATGATTATGAATTTTTGGGTGACGATGGGGTGACGATGCCTCCCAAGCCGACCTCTGGACCAGAGCAGTGAAAGAATGCACTGCATCGTCTAGGTCTTGGGATGTTTTCAGGGATAATTTGAGGTTTACGGACTCTGTAAGAAGCTGACGGAAGTGGTCCCAATCGACTGGGCCCCTAATAAATGAAGGAGGAGATAGTTTGTGAATTGGTTTTAGGGAAATGGTTAATAATAAAGGGCTATGATCGGAGGAGAGGTCATCGAGGCGCTTGAGTGAATAGTTTAGTGTTCCTAAACTATTGTAGAAGAAGAAGTCTAGGAGATCTGGATTTCGGTTAGGATCTGATGGCCAATAGGTGGCTGTGTCAGGTGAGATCGTGGAGCAATGTTTCCGTGTGAGTGCAGACAGCAAAGCACGTCCGCGTGTATTCGTGGATCTTGACCCCCAGTGTTGGTGCTTTGCATTAAAGTCCCCACCCACAAGGAAACAATGTCCTATGGAGTCTAGAAAGGAGATGAATTGGGAATCGGAAATGGATTTATTGGGAGGGCAGTACACTGATGCTAGAGTAAGGGGGAAAGGGAAGGTGCTGATTGAAACTGCAGTGGACTGAAGGAAATCATGTGCTACCAAAGGAACTATGTGATGAGAAATGGAATTATGAACAATGACAGCGGTACCTGCATGAGCTCTTCCATCTGGGTGATCAGTTCGGTAAGTATGGTACTGTCGAATCGTAAATGGTCGTTTGCTAGTAAGTCTTGTTTCAGTAATGAGAGCTACGTCGATGTTCTTGTCGTGGAGTAGTGCTGTCAGTTCGTTAGTGTGGGTGCGAACACCATTCGCATTCCAAAGGAGAATGGATAAGGAGTCAGAAGGATCCACTTATGGATTTTGTTTAACGGGGATAAGGTAGGAGACCAGATTTGTAAGTAGGGAAATGAGAGGAGTAATTAGGGTTCTGAACTCTGTAAGAAATGAGGTTAAAAGGCTAGTGAGATCCGAAGAACTTGAAGGTGGAGGAATGTACGAGATGTGTGGCTGAGGATGGGATAGAGTTTGTGGGTTGACGGGATGAACGGAATGCTGGGAAAGGTGATCTTGTGTACAGGGGGTGGGTGGTGCCTGTGGCTGCTCTCTGTTGCGAACGGCATCGGCGAAAGAGACATTAGGCCTCAAGTTTCTGGCTGGGCCGCTTCTTGCTGCAAGTTTTTCCACTTCTGGCTGACGGCGTTGTTCGGTCTTCGTCTTCAGCGTTCTGTAAGCCTCGCAGCCCTTGTAGTTGGCCGGATGGCCTTGCTTACAAAGTACGCATACCGCAGGCGATTTTAGGGGCTTTTTGCACAATTCGCTTTTGTGCTGCCCACTACACTTTACACATCTGGGAGGGTGGTGGCAGTAAGATTTCGTGTGCCCATATGCCTGACAATTATGGCACTGGACGATGTCTCGTTTGGGGAACGGTTTTTCAACCTGTACCCTTGTATAGTACAGGTGTGTTAGTTCATAAATCTTCTCTACTCCAGGTGTTCGCTCGAGATCAACGAAGAACAGTGGTAACGCCGTTTTTATTGATCCCTCTTGTTGTTTATCCTCACGTAACACGTTCGTTATTTGGCGAACTTTGAATCCAAGAGCAAAGAGTTCATCTTCGATTTCGTCAGCTGGTGTGGTCGGGTGCAAGTTTCTAATTACTACTCGGAGCGAGCGTTCTTGTTTCAGCTGATAGGTGTGAAAGTCAGCATTGGTTTCGTCCAGATATTTGATAATTGCCCGATAAGTATCGGGAGTGTCCGGAGATATTTTCGTGTCCCGAGAGCGATTTAGGCACGTATATTTTCCGGTACCAACAATTTTGCTCATTTGTGAACATAGTAATTTAAAATTGCTAATATTGCGTACAAATATAGGAGGCGGCTGGGGCTGTGTTAGAGTTTTGTTGACTTCCATTTCTTCTGCTGGGATATTTTTCAACGCCTCAAAGGTGTTTGGCGTGAAGAAAGGTGACTCTATGGCGGGATCATTATTGGATGTGCTGGCCTGTGGAGGTATCTCTTCCATGGAACTAGCCGCAGAAGAGGTTATTTGTACATTCCTGGTTGATCGTCTTGGTTTACGCTTTACAGGCGACGTTGTCGGGGTTGGACCTAGTGATCTCGATCTTTTTTTTTTATTTTGTGAAATCACTTGTTGATAAAATTTCATTTTATCATAACAACGGTTTTTAGTTTGTAAGAAAAAAAGTACGTAGCGCCGGTGGGAATCAAGCTCACAACCTCCAGTGGCGAGTCACGGGTCTTGGCTCTGAGCCACAAGACCGACTGGCTCAGAAACAATTGCACGACGTTAGTGAACGATCCGAATGGTGCTAATGTCTAATGGCAAAATGGCCGACCTCTCCTCTGATTTCACTTCACTTTTGTTCTGCACAAATGTAATAAGCTATTCACTTACGTGTTGAGGGCTTCCTCGTGACCAGCTCACGTAAGTTGCCTGGTAGAACAAAATTTTTTGATGTACTGTGGCCTAAAAACGGTAGAATAAAGTGTTTGAAGGACGAGCGAAGTTGAGAGGTGTTTCAGGATGTAGCGCATGCGCAAAAACTAAACTTATAATTAATAAAGGGCCTATGCGTATATGTGATGAATGAAGTATAATATCGGAACAAAAAATAAAAGTGAATAGAGGTGAATGACAATCTACTGAAAATTGCAAAAATAAAGAAAATATAGGAATTAATCCAAGGGGGAAAGGGGCGTGGATGGTTTCATTTAAGTAGGATTGGGTTCTATTAAAGTGGGATCGGGATGTTTTAAACTAGGATTGGTGTGCATTAAAGTAGTGTTCGGATTTATAAAGTAAAAAAAGTTCAGAAGAACGCCTTTTAAGGTGAACTAGAACTCTATAACTTGGGTGAAAATTATTGATATCCTTAACGGTGGGAAGATAATGCGTTATTAATAGCAGAAAGATACACGTGGTGTACATATATATTCGCAAATGATGTTATGTTCACCGAGCTGTTATTCAACCAGTAAGAATGGATTTATTTAACCATACATTTTTAAGTATTACTCTGAAATCGATATTGTAAAACCAACAATATCAAATAAATAGGTTACTCCACCGTTGTAAATTAAAAATAAATATTGAAGAAAAAATGAAGTAATCCAATTATTTGGTAGGTAATAGTTAATTTAGTAAATAGTGAACATGGCAAGAATGTACTTAGGTATACTTTTCAAAAAATGCTTAAACTTACATCTTACATAAATCCTATTTTAGTCAAAGGCAAGGCATTTCCATCTCATTTCTGTTTATATTTCTCTACAAAACAACATGAACTGACGATAACAAATGCTTGTCACAATTCTATTAAACTATGCATCGCCATTCGGGATTACGTATTCTATACTAGTAACTACCTTGAAATCGCAGAGAATACGTAATAAATTCCAAAGAGTAATAAAGAATTCACCATGGCGTATTACCATCTCCCGACTTCATGATACCGTTGACATTGAATTTTTTTAAAACTAGGAAAAAGACAAAGAGATTCATCCTATCGTATAGGAACATTAGAAATTAATCTTTGAGTTGTAAGTTTTATTTGTTCTTGTTTTCCTACTTGCAAATAAGTTAATATTTTACTTTTAAGTAATAATTATATTTTAGTTTTAGTTTAGTGGTGCTATGGAATGAGGAAATAATATGTAATAAGCCCTTGTAACATAAAATAAAATAAAGAAATTCTTTCTGCCTCTGACAAAAAACATAGCCATTTCGAAATTCAATATTTGAGTAAATTTACCTCCCTATTGGAGTTAAATTTGGAAGTTAGGGCTTCCAGTAAGCCTGAGATAGTCTGTTAGTTGATTAACCGTTAGCTTAAGCCCTGTTAGCTATGAGGGGCTTGAGATATCGAGTGCGAAAGATAAACAGATAGTTCTCAAGATGGCGGAGCTGCTAGAATTACAGCCAACTTCAGCCTTAGTAGGGAATAAATGTTTTGAGATTGCTCTTTACACTATAATAAAATAACTAAAATATTTTCTTACCGAGAGGTGGTGCTACAAGATTCTATCGTTCTAAGAATAAAAATGACAATTTGCATACAGATTAGCGGTTCTGATCAATAACCACAACTCATTGGGTTTGATTCCTTGATTGGGTGGTGAATTCATGTGATTTGGCTAATCATTTGTTTAATCATTGATAGTTTAAGGTATAAGTAAGTACGGGAACCTCCAATATTTGGGTGACCATAAATACGTGAACACAATAAACTGTCATAAAATGTAAATTTCCCATCCATTCTTTAAAAATCCGGATTAGCGGTTCTGGTCAGTAACCACAACTCATTGGGTTCAATTCCCAGAGTGGGTGGTTAAATTAAGTTGCAATACGAGAGCGTACCCAAAAGAAACCGAACTATTTTTGTGCCTAGTGATTTATTTAATTTTTTTACAAACATTCTTTAATCGCCTTCAAAGTACTCTTCTTTGGTGTCAATTCAATCGTCCAATCTTTTATTCCATTGTTTGAATCTTTTTTTTAATTCTTCTTTTTTTATGTGAGACAGTGCCTCCGATGTTTATGCCTTCAATGTCTGTGGTCGTACCATTTTGGTTGATTGTTGCACCGAGAAGGCTGTGTGAGCGGGAGCGTTGTCGTCATCCTTCTCATCACCAAATCTTAACTTAAAATTCGATGTACTGAGCTCTAAGTCAATCCAGATTTTGCCATTTCTTCGATGGTCCATTGTTGATCTTCCAAGATGACTTCACGAATTTTCTGGACATTCTCGTTGCTTCGGCCGATAAAGGACGTCCAGAGCGAGGTTGATAATTAGCATTGACATTTCCCACTTTTAAAACGGGAAAAACATTCAAAACGCTTGTGTTTTGCCCATAGCTTTATCTTTGCAGGCCGATTTTAATATTTCAAGAATTTCTGTGCCAATTTTTCCGAGCAGGAAGCAAAAGGTTACGTCCAAGGGATGTTAACAAAAATAAGCGAACACAAAAGCGATGAGCACGCAAAAAAACTTCCACAAATCATTTAACACAAGCAGACGAAACCTTTTCCAGTAGTACTTGGCACGCTGACTAGTGAAAAATTGCTTCACACATTCATATCGGCGAAACCCGGTCATACAAAAACTGCGCCACGTACATCATCAGTTCGGTTTCTTTTGGTAACGCTCTCGTGCTACTCCGCATATTAGATTTAGTTTCCCTCCCTTCGCACATAATACCAGGGTTATATAAACGATAATGGGTGCTGGTTTTATGAAATCGAGTAAAGAGCGATCCTGAAGGTTATAGCTTATAACTAGTAGATCGATCGCCTTTGTTTTTCTATTTTTTAGATCAGTTATAAACTAAATCATGTTTTTTAACTGTATATCTGAACGAAAACGTAGAGTGCGATGAAGACACTCTAGTGATTCGGTGTATCATTTTTAATCCAACCTGGTTTAAGGTAGGTAGGTAAAGTAGGTACACCTACTGTAACATTTGAACGAATATATTAAACTGTCTTAAAAAGTGAATTTCGCTACCATGCTCCATAAATAGGGACGGTAGATAAATTTCTTTAAATTTTAACTTTCTAATTCACACTAATACAGCAAAAAAAAACACAATTCAAAGTCAGGCAAAATGTCAAATCATCTATACTAGTAATCAAATGAGAGTATTCTCAAGGCACGGTTTGCTCAAGCCAGGTCAAGACAGTACGTCCCAAAGATCGAGCCAAGACCAATCAACAACGAAAGCATGAGCGCACTTAACTTGATTGACCAAACCGTTCACACTAGACGTTCGGCAGTCGAGTCAAATCCACATAGATGACGACCGTCTCATAATGCTTGCTCGGGATTTCAGTTACTCGTATGATTTAACTCATCAAAAATATTGTGATTCATGACACAAGATTACACTGTGAATAGAAGGATAAAAAAAAAACCTACAAGGTTGTCGGAGGGCGTCACTAGGGGAGTGCCTGATCACTCTAGCCCTGGTGACAAGTGCGGATTGTTGTAGTTTATAACATGGACCATGTTCCATGTCGGTGCTAATATCTGACTCCATTTTATTGATAGGGATGTGTCCCGACAATACACTGTGTTCAGGAAAAGAGGTACAGAGGTTTCGTAAAGAAATGACCACTTTTCAGAGTTCGGGCGGGAGACCGGCAGCGTAATAGTTACAAGTCGTCAGAGGGTCTGCTAGAGACTGTGAGACAGGGACGGCGCAGAGGTGTGGCAGAGAAAGTAGGCTGACGAGGAGTCTGTGTGTCGGCCTTCGCAACCGAGCAGAGCGGCTGAGGAGACTAGGAAAAAGAGTGGTTTTCCAGGGCGAAACCCCTTGGTTTTAAACATTACTTCCCCTTCCTACCGGAAGGAGGAGCCTAGCTTGAACGGGGTATGTTTATGATGTCACACCTGCGCCGAGTACGTGCCCCTCGTCCCCTAAAGAACTGTTTATTGGCATGGCTTTTAGATTTTATGACCGCCGGCAAGTGACTGAAGGTCTGCCTGGGTCTATTTTATTAGAGGCAGGTGGCTTACCCTCTCAGGTTCTATTGCTGTCCTTCGACCCTCTGTTACTTGTTTCACGACTACCAACCTCTCTATGATTTATTACAAGAAGTTCACAAAGATTTGCATTTATATTATAATACATTAGTTGCACCAGAGTATAGGGTAATTTACATATATGGTTAGCGCTCGCTACAAAGGTATTCAAATTCTCAATTATCTTATGCTCCCAGAACCATCGTTTTTTTTTGTTTTTTTTATCTTGACCTAATTTTATTCTCTCCATCCCAAATTAACTCGATTTTAATTATTGTTAGTGTTCAGAAAGGCATTTTTCATTAACGACACCACGTTTATGACCTGACCAACCGTGAGTGTGATCTTGGTGAACTGATCTGACCTGGCCAATCCTTGGCCTGAAGAGTGAATCTGTCTTTACTGTTCAAGTTGCGCTAGTTGAAGGAGTAGTTTTACTGTATGAAATCATCAACCTTATTACAAAATAATAATGAAGGCTAGAGAACGTAAATTGAGGGGCTTACTGTTAATATCTGCAGACCTGATGCTATCCTCTGCCCGAGGCAATGATGGTGTGTAGGAGACAGAATAATTTCATAAACCGTTTAACTCGTAACTAAGTGTTGACTATTGTAGCTCTGAACATTTTCAAACTAAAAATGGTCTTTCCAGGGACTTACTCGGTTCGTAAAATAGCTGTTAATTACCTGCTCCCCAAAGGATAAATTCTTTCGAGTTTTAAACACTTGTAAACAGGAGATTTACTCCACTTTCATTTGACTAATTTCGTTCTAATTCTAAAGTATCATTAAAATATATGTGACTAATACTTGTTGGATCTATAACACAAAAATTATTGATAATTTACTAATCATCACATTTCGAGGCGTATTGTACTCTCGGCTGTATTTATTTTGATTTTATAAAAAATGCAAAGCCCTTCGATTTTTTGAGACATTACTTCTTAAATTATTTACATTTCCTCCCCTTGTTGGAGTTATTAGGAACGGAGGTATGAAAGGTGGTACACTGTAGGAAGGAGGTAAGGCCGGCTCCTATGGGACACCTGGGACCGGGTGTTTTTGCGCGGGCCATCGAGCGCAGTACAACGCGACGGCGCAGCACAGGCGGCCCACAGTCTCCGCTTAGTTGCTGGCTGGCCTTGTCCTTATCCTCTGGTGAGTACACATCTCGTCATATTCTCTCGTCAGTATGACCTGAGCTCGTAGATTCAGGTCGATTCGGAGTCATTGTAATGTCAATTCAACGTGACTTACCGTATATGTTGTATTTAATTAGCTATCGTTGATCTTAGGCTTTGTTGACTGATATAACATTGGAGTCCGACAAAAAACACTGTAGTAATTTATTTTACACATTTTGACTAAGTCGTGGCCTACTACTGAGGATTAAGTGCATGCTATTCATATACTGTTATATATATAATATTCTCTCTCTCTATATAAATATGTATGAAATATTTCCACCTATTTCTTGCATGATTTAATTGTAACCAATTGATATATATTGATATTTTTTTTGATACGAGCCAATATTTCAAACATATCGTAAAATTTACACTATACGGAAAAACAAACTTTTCAGAGTTCCTCTAACTGTTTATATTTATTTGTACACCACCAGTCGACTTTTCGCCTGGTCCAGGCATCTACAGGAACTAAAATTATTTCATTTTTTTCTTGTATATATAATTGTGATATAATTTTAAAAATTATTGTTCCATTCTTCTACAACTTAGTCGTCTGGTGAAGTAAAAATAAAAATAATAATTCGAGAAACTCTAAAGACCTTTTTGAAAAATTGTTTTTTTCACAAGGTGAAAATTTTTATACAGATTGTTATTAATAACAATAACAATAAAAAAAATTTACAGTCAGGATTGGGAATATTAATAATTATAAATAAAATTTTGACCTATACCACAACTGAAATTTCTGACACATATTGCTATACAATTACGTGGGATGAAAGTGTGATCAGAATTACACAACTGTATGAAATTATATGCACCAAAGAAAAAGTGGGGAGAAATTTATAGGACATAAAAGCAACTGAACGGATTCCCACGGCAATTCCATATTGTCCAGCAATAACAGCGGTACGAAATTCCTTTGTGAATTCCAGAAAATTGCTTATTCTGTCTTGCGTCCATCTCTTCAGCGTGATAATTACAAGTAGCCATCATAAAGACCTAACAAAAACTATCGTGGACGTGAAGGTTAAGGTTGAAAATAATTTATTGTCTATTATTATTTTGACAATAACGCCATAAAAGGACTGATATAAATCTAATGTTGTCATTACTAGAGTACTTTCTTCAGTTGAAAAATATTGTGAGAGTTATAACCTAAAAGAAAAGTTCTGGGAATGATTCAAATAAAAAATTATTCAGATATAACAAACGAATAACTTTTTATTTGTCATTTTTAGTTATTTGTACGTTTTTAAATCCGTGATACTTTTTTCGTTGTTTAATATTCTGAAGATCAATTTGAATATTTTAATAACTATTAGATTCATTTCATTTTGTTAAAATAACTGCCTATAAATAACTGTTCAGAAAATAACAATAATTCGTAATTATACCCAAAATAAATTATATAAATAATTGGAATGACCAGTAAAAATAAACAAATAAAAATAATTATAAATTATCCCTTTATAAGCTCATCTAAATTATTTGTTAAATGCGAATAACAAATAAACATTTTATTTGTGAATTGCGAATAACGAATAAATTATATTTGTTATTTAAAATGAAACATGTCCAACTCCATTCAAGACGGATAATCAAGCGTGTAGTTTAGTATTTGGTCACAGTTTAGATTGTACAACGTCAACTGGACCGGATAATGAACGTTAATATTTTTACAAATACTAAACATTATATTTTGAGAGATTGTATCAAGTAAGGCGAATAAGCTAAATATATAATATTGCTAAAATAATAAGAGATTACAGCATTGATGATTTTTATAATTGCTTACCTTCTTTTGGTTCAATTCATATCGAGGATACCAAGCACCAAATGAATACTATTCAAGAGGGGGAAAAACTTGTTTTTATGAATTGAAAATCAACGCTCTGATGGAAAACTTGGTTATATATTTCTGTACTTTTATGGTCGTATTATGTTGTATGTTAGCTTGGGAATGTTAAGGTTTCGTTCCGAGCGAATTTGAAAGTATTATTCGATATTTTGATTGAAGAAGGTCAACTATATTGAAAACTTTGCAACGTCCATATATGGCTGGTAAGGATCAGGCCATTTCCTAGGGAATGAATTTCACTCGATCACTAAACATGAGTATAGCATGACAGTAGCAGTAATTAGTTTAGAAGCCATATTTCTGTAAATTGAATGGATCTGTGCAGCAGAGCCACAAAAAAAACATCCAATTGGTTCGGTTCAGATCGTACGGTTTTTTTCTGATCAAATATATTTTGGCTATATTGTTCTTGCTGAGACTTGCTCAGCCCCGGGCGTTTCCGACATCGCAGTACGTCAAAAAGTGTACTTAATACTGGTGGACATAGGTTAGGGTGCTTTTGCTTGCTCGCCCGAGGCGACCGATGAAGCTTCAGTTCTCAAGGGACAACGCCAAACGACAGATTTATGCGTGGAGCTAAATATTACCAAGAGTTTAGGAGGGTGTTTAAAGTGATAAAATCAAGAAAGGAAATATATCCAGTACTAAATGTAATTTACCGATCACTATTTTGACTAAAAAAAATATATTTGTTCACTTATTTTTTTGTTATCTCCTTGGTTATTACTTATTTTTGGCTTATTAAATGTAAAAAATGGAATTGGTAATTGTCGCCAAACTTCCGTATATGAAACCGGTCGTTAGTGCTTACTGATAAGCTCGGCCAATCATAGTAGTTATTATTATTGAACATTTAAAAGAGATGTAATCTGAATTGTAAATAAAAGATCTGATAAAAAGTTTTGGTGGAATAAAATGTATTTTACATCATATCATTGTGTTTGCGATTAATTCTTTGCGATAATTAAAACACTATTTAAGTTTAATAATTTCCAATAGCAGCGATAAAATAGACAAAACGTTCTTTAAAAACAAGTAGATCTTGTCTGTGTAAAATCGAATGGACAAATTACGCAAAGTTCTGTTTTTCGTAATATCATGATTATTCGTGATCTGGAGACTAGGGACTAGAGATAACCCACTTTAAAAAATACAACTTATTTTTTTTATAAGCTTTGAGTCAATGTAAATTAAGTTGAGGTCTGTTACTTAATAAGCTGAGATTTTCGTCCGGTCATGTGAAACTCTTGTCTCCTCAAAGTACCAGCGTTTTCAGAAAAAATAATTACAATAATTTATTACAAAGCTTTTATTTATTTATTCCGTGACGGGGTGTATAGTAATAAATTTATTACTAAAATATAAGTTTTATTTATAAAAAAAAAATGTAAAATAAAATATTCAATGTGGGTATAACAAATGAAATTTTCCTTTAAACTATAATGAAGGTTACAAATCGACTTAAAATAACAAAATTTAGTAATTGTACTTAATATTCCTTGATGATTGCTGATTTTTCTCAAAATTAATTTTAGAAACTAATTTATTACAATAAATCACAGGAAAAAAAAAAATAACAGCTCTTTAATAATTGGTACTTTGGAAAATTTTACCTCACGGGCAAGGTCCAGTTTTAGAAAACTGGAGGCGAATTTCAGTTTATTAAGTAACAGACCTCAACTTAATTAACATGGAAATAAAGTTTATTAAAAGTGGGTATCTGTAGTCCAGTAGGAGAGGAGGCTGATGAAAAAAGTCATGAATAATCAATGATTTTACGAAAAACAGAACTTTGCGTTAGTTTAGCCACTTGGAAGTCCCTTTCAAATAATTTCAATTCAAGACTAATTCTACTTTTTTTGAAGAAAATTTTGTCTTATTTACGGTGGTGCAATCATAAATCACCTAAGTAAGACAGTGTTTTAGTAATCGATTTCTATTTAACACAAAATTAAAATTTACTCCTTCCCTGTTTTAGATTGGAGCATAGCCTAAATCAACTTTTTTGTAGCATTTGAGGACTACTGTCACTCCCTTAAGTTTTGGACATTATGTGACACTCTGTATGTATATAATAAAAATGGAGTCAAAACTATGAATACAATAAACGAGTTTAAAGTGTTCTCGGAATCCAAAGAGTGATGTTCTCTTTATAAAATGCGCCCTTACATGATTGACTTTGGTTTATCTACGTGCTCTACTATTAACAATCTCACTCACTAAAGGTATTCAAAATAATAACATAATTTACAGTGAAAACTATTACTGTATAGGAGGGTGTCTGATTAAGACGAGTACATAAAGTTTATGGACTATGAAATGAGCCAAGGTCGATTGGTCAGCATTGGTTACACAGACCGGTTTGATTTACATGCACACAAAGGGTAAGGTCGGCTTTGGCAGTGCTTTAGAAAGTACCCGGAAGGTTTCAAGACTCCGAAAGTCTCAGGTGTTCGGGTAGGTTTCTATCTTATCCTTTCAGGTTTCCAAAATAAGTCACATCTTGCCAACTCAAGTCCATTGTTGACCTCTTTGGTTTGTACGATTTATGTCAAGCTGGCCTTCGTTAGGCTACAGAGTTTTTGTCAATGATCCAATCGATCTGAAATATATATTCGACAACACCCCGGGCCCCAGTTTATATGTTTGGTTAAAATACAATTCCTGTAAATAATTTAACATATTATTTGAAAAAAGGAGGTTGCCTATCTATAATATTAATAATACATAATTTACTTGTTCAAAGTCTTTGGAATTCGTGCATTTTAAATAACGGTATTTTAGTTAATGAATGCCATTATTTCTATGCGATGGTGGCCTAGTGGTTCAACACAATAGAGCGTACCATGGACCGGAACGGCCTGGGTTCGATTCTCAACTGCCGTAAGGGCTTAGAAGTGGAAAAGTTAGCAATTAAAGATTTGGACTTGAGATAGGTTTACTAGAGGCCGCATTGTAGCTCGGAATAATACATTAGCTAACCCAGAGGAGAGAGACCCTGCTTAAAGTCAGCACTAACTTCCTCAACCCCTGACCAGCACTTCATTATTTAAAGTTTGCTCTAAAGTTTACGTGGAACAGCATTCAATAACCTGTCTTTTGCTGCGCGTCAAGTCTCAATAATGGAACTATAACTTACCGTCCTTAATTAATCGCATATAAAGTTAGTATGTTGATCACCTACTACAATACATTTGCCATTTGTAGTTTAGATAGAAATATAAATAGAATCCATTTTTTTGACATAGTGAGATTAAGGGAATCAAAAATATAGTACACATTTTTAACTAAGTTGACATTGACATAAACATGGAGAATAATCCTTGAGAACATTAATAAATCGAAAAAGTGACTGAAACTCACGACAGTTCACTCCAAAAATTAAGAATATTTATTCTAGGAGTAACAGACGGGAAGAAATTTTACTAGATACTCCGAGAAGAGGACACAAAACTTTACTTTCATTTATTTGCTGTTCGAAAGCAAATCTCATCAGGCTCAGATGACAACAGTTTGTGAAAACAGTTGCAAAATATTTCTTTTAGGTCTCTTAGGTTACTATATATTAGACCATATAGGTACTTGTTCGGGCCCTTAGGCAGTAAATAAGTTTTTATTAAACTTAATTTTTCTTGTTTGAGAGGATTTTTTGTTTAGATCGCAATTATTTTTAAATCATAAATTTATTTTCTTTCCTTTTCTGATTGTTTCGGCTGGAGACCATTAGTATGTAAATATTGTATACATCAACAGACAGAGGAAATAGTTCGAAGGATTATACAGCTCGAGGAAGTAAATAAACACGTCTTTGCGTATTAGAGGACAAAGCTTTAGGCCTGAGCCTGTTTTTAGTGAGTGATGAAGATAACTACATACCGGCTTGTTCCCCTGCGAACACGAAGTCGCTGTTCCTACAACTGAACTTCTCGGCCTATCTGCCTTTATCTCTCCATGCACATCGCCGACCTGCGGTTGACTATCCGAACATCACCGTCCATGGCTGCTATCCGGACATCCCGCGTATCGTGACTATAAACTTTTTCGTAATTTTTATACGTTAATTATACTAACAATTATTTATACTAATATTCAGGCCTGGTTAAGTTGCTGATCTGTAATTTTTTTTTGTTTTGTTTTTAATAAAATGAATTGTTATTTCTTTAATATTTTGACTTTGTTTATTGTATATGCCTTATTGTTGGCAAGTTTGTGAGCTAGCCGACACAATCAAACCTCTAGCTTCTCAAGACGTAACCGGCGCAATTTCCTGGCGTTTGGGGACTTCTTAATTTTTAAGAGCCCTAGCGCAAACAGTACTAATAAAAATCTAAAAAAAAAAGCACGATTTACTCAGCCAGAAGGATGTGACTCATATTTCCAGCAGTTATTGACTAATCTCCTTTCATCTGTCTGTCTGCCTGTACCAGTATGTAACCTCTAAACAAGACTATAAAAGAGTGAAAATATAACTACAAGCAGGTGAAACATATTTCCCAATCCTGTATTGCGCAGCTAACCTAGTAGCTTCATTGTCAAAATATAGGATTTTCAATACTGTGTTTGCTACCATGAAAGACACAACTTAAAGAATATCAGCATTCTCGGGCGAATGTTAACATACGTCGGTGAAATACCGAATATTTGGTATATATTATTGTACATACGAACCATCATCGGTGTATGTCGACAAGTACTGCTTTAGGTGGGGGTCGAAACAACAAGCCGAGAAGGGGCAGAGAGAGAAACGCAACAAAAACGGCAGACCCTCTGAGGCGATTGAGGTCACGTGGCATCTTTTGTTAGATTTTGAATCACTCGTTAACGTTAACGTCAGAAGTTTAATTAACGTTTGCTTAATTTTCATTTTCTTTATCCAATACCCTAATTCGTTTTGAGTGGCTACTGCAGACAGACTGGAGAATATTGGACATTCTCCACTTTCTTTCTTTAAGAGTAGCATACACAGTTTACTGAAGGTTCGAGGCAAGGACAACAAAAGTAGCGACCGAATGATACGGATCTTTGGTTGTTGGGGGGGGGGAGATGAGGTTGGATAGGAGGATCTTGTGTTGCGGGAGTTGATTGAAGATGTAGGCCGAAATGGTTTTGGCACAACAAGATCCTCAAAAAGTATTGTGTTGGGGGAAAGGGAGTAGTCATTTTAACTCTTCATTCATATTCACTTTTTCATTCTTGAAGCGTTTTAATATTTATTCCTGGTGCCGAATGATCTTCTAAATGAGCTGATTATGTCCAGAGCCTCTTGAATTTTAAAGGAATCTAAGGGGAGCTCTAAAATATGGAAGATCCCCTCTTCGAAAGGGTAAAATAGCCTGAATTTGTGCGAGTTCTTATAGGTGTTTTCAAAATAGGATTTTTTGAGATTCCTGAAAAAAACTTAAAGCTTAAACTGGGAAAGGGGGTTGTTGCGGTCTTGGTTGAAAAAAGAGTTGTTGAAAATAGAGGAATAAAACCATTGCATTGCTTTTTTTTTTTTTTTTTTTTTTTTTTTTTTATTTCAAAACCTTAAACAAACAATAATACAAGTGATATATATACAAGAAACAATCGATCTTACAAATTTCTCCTCTTCCTGCATTTAAATGCATTTGGAGGAGTGCATAATACAATAAAATTTTTTATGTTGTGAAAAGTACTCAGTCTTGTATTCACACTAGGTGATGAGGCTCACCTTCGATTTGTCACCGACTTGCATTGCTGAATCGTTTCCTATAATAAGGGAAGTATAAGAATTTATCAGAGACAATAGGTACGATATGAAAGATAGTCAAACATAACATTTAAATAAGGTTAAAAGATACTTTTTTAAATAAAAATAATCCTTGGAAAATTTCATTAATCAATAGTTTGCTGTTACGTGGTCCATACTCAGGAACATTTACACAGTCATTTGTATCAAGCCATAATTTCGCCAACATATAATTCGCCAAAATTTTTATAAAAACAATATTTCACTCAATGTAAAAATATGCTTATTACTTACATGTTATGACATTCAAATAAAAAATTAAATCAGTTTTTGTTAACAACTTTATTAAGATGAAATTACAATCTGCCTTTACTTAATAGGCAATAAATAATTGAGATAAGTGTTTTCATTCATACCATATTTACAATTCATCATTCGTTCGCAAATTCATACAATATTTACAAACAGCCCAGGGGCCCCCCAAGTCCACACGGTTGTTGCCTCCCTCGCAAGCCAAATCAGTTATTAAAACAATTTTTTTTTAAACATTTCATGGTCAGGAAAATGACATGTTATCTAAAAATATATTTTGTTACTCAGTCTGTAACTTTATGAGAATTATTTATTGTGTGTTGATATGCAATTTTTTTTCTGCTTTATCAATGAGATTTTTCAAGATTTCTGGTTCATTGACCGATTGACCATACTTCACAATTATCTAAGCGTTATCTTCGTCACCGATCGATTTTAAAGAAAGGGGAGCTCCGAGGCCCACCTTATTTCATAGGCGGTTCCTATTTTGAATTTCAAAGAAAGGTCCCGAGGGGCATTTATATTCCCTATGACTCATCAGAAATTCAAACAAGGAAACGGCCTTATTGCTGAATAATCTATCAGAGGCTCAGAAAAAAGAGAGAATATCATATTTAATCGATATATTACAAAAACTTATAAAGCTACTTAGGTACTAAATAACGCTGCTCTGTCGTAACTTGTCCCCTAAAAATGAATAATATTTGTCGCAAAGAAAGCACAAAAGAATAAATCAGTTCTCAATGTAATGAATAAAAGTTATATTTAACATACATGCCTTTTTTTATGGTCGCGTTTGCCTTTGACTCTAATGCAATAAAAGGCGAATAATTCATGTGTCACAATAAAATATAATTAAGAATATTCACTATGTATATTTTCATTTAGTAATGTATCGAAGTAAAAAAAGTGCTTTTAATTAAATGAACTAAATCAATATGTGGTCCGTAGGTTTTTTATCGGGTTTTAATTGTTATTAGCGAAATTAAAACGAAATGTAAGGTAACAAAAATCATGTTTTCGCAATTATAATTAGCTCAATTCCAGGACTCATTAGTTATAATTGATTAGGACGATGAGATATATTACAACATTGTAGGACACAAAATTAATTGCAATTAATTAAATAATTATTAATGATAGCCCATGCAAAATGAATTCCCCCGAACATAAAGGCCATTAACAAGAGTAAGTAGAAAAGCCCTTGTTTTTTCAACTAATAGAAAATATATTGAAAACTAACTGAAAACAATTAATACGCTACGTTTAAATAGTAATTATCACGAAATTATTTCATTAGTCCTTTAAGTTCTTAATGAATTATGTAAATTATATTATTGTTTATGATTGCATATTATTGAATGATTGCATATTATTGAATGATTGAATTGACTGACATCCACCATAACTTTATTTTTTAGTAATAATTTTTAAAATGGTGCTATAATTATGAAGGTGAATTATTAAAATTATAGAGCTCTGTAGAAATAAATGTTTAGTTGTTTTGATGGAAATTGATATTTTATTTATTCTTAACACTTTAATATTTTTATTTTGGCTATTCATCGTAGTTAAAATTTAGTTCTATGCTACTGTATAAGTTGTAAATTGATATTTATCTCTAATAGAGATTTAATTTGGGTAAAATATAAAAAATAAAATGATAGAATTCTCACATGTAGAACATGTGTGTAGAACACACTCACATGTTAAGATAATAATAATTATTATTAATATCTAGCACGGGGGAAAGAATGGCCAATTTAATAGAAATGCGATTTAATAATTAATCAGAGACTAAAGGCATCGAATGAACAGTAGCTATAAATAATATTGAAATGAATCACGAAAATTCGTTCTATCATTACGTCAGTGGTAAAGACAACTTTCCGAACTTTGAAATTATTAACACAACTCGTCGAAAAGCAATAACGACGCTTAACTTCGGCAATTATACAGAAATCTCTCGTCGCCACTAATTTTGGAGGATTTGCATTTGCTTTGGATGTCAGAGTGAACTGAATCATATCAGGTATTTGTTTACTCTGAGTATACCATGTTCTACAAGAAAAAAATCAATTTTTATACACTTATAATCTGCACAAAAATAATATTTTCTACTACCACTTTTAAGTATGGATAAGTTGAAAATGGTATGACAGTTGCTGAAACAAATATTATTATATAATATTGACAATTTTCTTTCAAGGAATCTTCAAAGGATACCTCGTACAAAACGACTAAACATAATTACAATTTTTTACGGGATTAATCTTGTCGTTTTCTCTTAAAGAACTCCTTGTGAGTTAGCCAAATAACTACTTTTTTTAAATATCTATTTGCATAAACTGATAATTGGCTTTAACAGCCTCTTAAAATTTAGACACGTTAGGCTATGGTATAATATCAATGGGCGTTATTATTTGTGAACATAAACATTGAAATTTTAGTGTGTATCCAACTGTGGTTTACTAAAATGGTAAAAAATATAGACAATTCTTCAAAAGGTAGTTATATTTTGTTTATTATTCCTCTTCCATTTCTAGGAAAAGCATTCATTAAACTATTTGTTTAGCTAAATTAGTTATATTACGTACTTCACTGGAAATTTAAGATCTCTATATATATATATATATTTAATTAAAAAAAATCATATATTTTCATTTTTGAAAGAATGGTGAATTTCCGGGCATTGACGCTACTATGTGAGGAAAGCTCAAACTTAACTTGACAAAAGTTCCAAATTTTTGTGAAAATTTACAATTATTCTAAAAGAATTAGAATGAGTCAGAATTGTTAACGAACGAAACTTAAATCATTAGACGAAAGATTAGATTTATCCCAACTTTCTCAGTTAATAGTGCGATGCAGTTATTATTATTTCTTGTTGATTTGTCACACATAAAGTCCCAAAACTATAAGTCAACGACCGCTTTGCAGTTGTAATTTCAAGATATATATATATATATATATATATATATATATATATATATATATATGAGGATAAACAACAGATAAAAGAACTTACAAAGGTAACCTATGATCGTCTGCAACTTTATTGAAGGTCTGTCTTCTTTAATAAATATATTTAAATAAATAAATAATTAATTAAATATTTTACCCCTATACTTTGTTATTTGCAAAACCTTTTTGGAAAGAGACTCAAAATAATACTTTGCCCAACTCATGAAGGATTATTCTTAATGGAGTGATCTTCACTTCATTTTGAGGATTATCTTAGATGGCTGAATTAATTATTTTAATACCTTTCGGATTTTCTCTCCTCGGATTAATGCTTTTCTAATTCGCCCATTCACCTAAGCCGATCTAAAATGTTTGTTTATTAATAAATAGATTTTATAGTATACATACTGTGGGAAAATAATCTGATTAAAGTATTCCCGCTTTAAATTTTATTAACAGTTTTTAATATGGAGGGTACCTTGGTAGGTGAAACGCTAACTTACATGTTTGTGTGTGTGAATGTGAAGGTGGCCTTGTTGGAAATTTATTTGTCTACGTATAATAAAGATTTTGTTAATGTTCGATGGCAATACAAAGTATCTATATATCATATAATAATATGTTTTAGGAATAAAAAAAAGTTAAGGAAAAGGTCATTATGTTCTCTTAGTGTCAAACCAACAGTAAGAGTTTTCAAGATATCCACTGAACTTATTATAGTTTCGGTATCTATGCTTACGGTTATATCAGGCATTTATAACCAATGATAACTGTAAAGGAGAGGGGTGTAAGGGGAAAGGTGTCAACACTTTAGAATTTTTTAAAAAGTTTAGAAAGGAACTACTTTGAAGATCTTAAGAGCCTCATAGATAATGGAATATGCTGATATAGTATCATCTATCAATGAGGGTTTTAATTTTATTTGGTATGGTTAAAAAGACAGGTAACAAAACATAACTCAAAAATTATTTAATTAAAATAATTATGAAAAAAAATGAAAACTTTTTTTCTTGGAGTTCCCTTTAGAATAACAAAACTGAACATTTAGAATTGTCTGTGAAGTGAGTTATCAGTATTGCATTTCTTTATTTAGGCAGCTACATGTCCTAATTGACTAATTTCAACAACGGAGTAATAAAAACAATAAGTTTTAAGGGATGTATTGTCTTTATCGAGAAGTGAATTTACAGATTATAGAATTTAAGAGCGAATGAGGAGTATCGTCAGAAATCCAGTAGAATATTAATATGTATGTAAGTTGGAGCGTTACCGTCCAGAACTCGCTAGGATCGAATGACGCTCCGAGTTGTAACCTCCTGAATATGGGTACTCTTGTTAAGACAATGGTCAACACTTATTATCGACAATTGTATTGATTCAGGTTAGTTATAAGCTTTATTTGTTTATTGTAATATTTGTAACGCTAGCTAATGTGTACATATGTTTAATATTACAGTTATAAACTGCATCTGCAAGTGTTCGATTCATAACCTGAGAACGTCCACCTCCTTTAAGTTTCTGAATTCGAAACTTACATGTATTCATATTTTATAAGAGTAAACTGAAAATTTCAAAATGGAAGCTCTTTCTGATAAGGCTTCTGTTAATTATTATAAACAGTACTCAGGAGTGTATTAGGCATATTGTAACTAGTCCAATAATTTGATGATTCTGCCTGTAACATTATATCATTTTTACCATATAATATTATGGAAATTATTAAAATTAGGTAATTTTATTGATTTTGCGAATTATTACCATAAACCAATATTTATTTTGGCCTTCTTAGTTAGGTTCACAGCAGTTTTTCTGTAAAGTCTGTGTATTATCTCTTTGTCCTTGGAGCTATAAAAATTATGAAATGACATTTTTGGAAATTAGATTTTTTATAAAAATAAACTACATAATAATAAATAACTAGAGGTTGATTCGTATATTTTTGCTGTAATCATCTGCTTTGATGAGTTCAAAATAATTTAAGTGTTAAAAACCATACGTGGAAAACACGCTTCTGTTATCATGTATTATGGAGTCAGAGGACAGCTTTTAAGTTATGAAGCTTTTATTTTTCAATGCTTTCTTTCCTTGTAGCAATTGAAATATTAATTTTATGAATATTTCAATCATTAGATACTTAATAAGAAAGAAAATAACTTGTTCATGTACATTTTGGAAAGTGCTACTTCATTTGTTGAAAGCGTCTGGTTTTTTTAATTGTTTCCGAAACAACATAAAGATTTAGCACACGGCAAATTAGATCTATCTTAAACATCTTTGGAAATTTAATATGCTTGAAATTAGATGTATCGTCATAAATAAGTCAAATAGGAAATAAGTTATGACCTGTGTGCCTTGAGAAGAATACTTAATAATTAGCGAAATGACATCAGCTTTTATCGCTTTGTTTTTGATACATTACATTATTGCTATATAACCGAAATCATTCAAGCATAAGTGTTGGGTTTTCGATAAAGTACTTAACACACATTACTGAGTACACCTTTTATTGAACACCACAATGCTTCATCTTCAACGCTAACTGATACACACAAAAACCCGGGGTAGGTTCCCTACCGGTTACAAATCAGGGTTACAACAGTTTATCCCCCACAAAAAAAAACATAAATGAATATATAAAATCTTTAAGAGACATTTTACTAGTATGTTAAATAATCCTGTAGGTAATCTGGCCGTCTTTTTATTCCATCAGATTTTCTGAGCTGTGTTTTATGGTCTGGTTCTGGTACAAAGTCTGGAGCGGTTATAGATTCTGGTTTTGGTTTTTGTGGCTTCTGGTATAGATTCTGGTTCTGGTGTTGCTTCTGGTTTTGGTGTTGCTTCTGGTTTTGGTGTTGCTTCTGGTTTTGGTGTTGCTTCTGGTTTTGGCGTTGCTTCTGGTTCTGGTACAGATTCTGATTCTGGTGTTGCTTCTGGTATGGATTCTGGTTCTGGTGTTACTTCTCGTATAGATTCCGGTTCTGGTGTTGCTTCTGGTTCTGGTGTTGCTTCTGGTTTTGGTGTTGCTTCTGGTTCTGGTATAGACTGTGGCATTGGTATTGCTCTTGACTGATGAGACTCATATTCGTGTCTCTTTTTTATGTTGTGGTGATGATATTCTGGTAAAGATTCTTTAAATGTGACCTTTTTAGCTCCTAATCTTTTAAGTTGGTCAATGTGTCGTTTAATTTTTCTCTCTCCATCAAGCTGTACCATGTAATGAAGGCCTCCCAGCTTTTCGGTGATTGTTCCTGGCCTCCATGCCACCTTGTTGTTGAGAAAATATCTGGTATTCACCCTCCCCCCTACTTGGAGAGATCTGGTTCGTGGCAGAGTTACTTGATCAGATTTTGGCTCGTGAAAGGGTCGTAAGGCGTCTAATCTGGTTCCTATTTGCCGGTTCAGGTATTTCTTGTAAGTTTATTTGCAAGTGTCTAATCCACATTAGACCCAGCAAGGGGGCATAACCATCAGGGACCACATAAAGGTCTTCATAAGATACAGTGTTCTTATATTCCACTTTTACTTTTGTTTTTCCCAGGGGTCGAAAAACGTTGTCTGTATAAGATTTAAAAGCGATATTTGAGGGTTGAAGTGGGTGTTTTACTTTTAATTGTTTGAATTGAGTTTCAGGTATGATCGTGTAGCCAGGCACCGGTATCAATTTCAAAACTTTGATACTTATTTTCAATTTTGATCGATACCTGGTATTTCCCCGAATCTTTTGGTATCTTTGATATGGGGTGAATATTGACAGGAACAATTTTATTCATACTCCGGTGGGCATAATAGTTTGTTTGTGTGTCTGGTTCGTCAGTTGATACCTTATGCGTGGAACTTTCTTGTTGCGTTTTTAACAGGGTTTTTATGCAAACTCCCGCTATGTGCCCAGTGCTGCCACAAGACGTACACGTTAGTTTAAAAGGTTTCAGTCGACAGTCCGTAGCCAAATGGTTTGTTTTTCCACACCGTAAGCAATGACTATATAAGCCTAATCTTTTTAAGTCCACGCGACCGCTTCATTGTGATCTGGTACGCTGATTTCGGTTTCGAGTATCTGCGTTTTCCCTTCTGTACCTGATGGAGGTAGATGGTGATTTGTATAATTGATTGAAAAAGACTGTGTATTAGCTAACTCACGGCTATTTGCTTTTGATGCTTCGAGTGCGATAGCTTTTTTTATAATATCCGTAAATTCACCTGTATCAGATTCGAAAATCTTTTCTCGATTACTGTTATCGTTAATTCCACGAATAAACTGTGCTCTTAGGAAAATGTCTGCAGCGGGAACCTTAAGTTCACATGTACATTCTACGTTAAAATCACAATCCGAAAGGTCACGTCGTAGCGATGCGATAAAATCAGAAATTGTCTCATTTTCTTTTTGGTAAGTGGATAAAAAATGTTGTTGAGCGACCAAAGAATTTTGGGTAGGTGCTAAATGTTGTTCGAGGACCTTTATTAATTCTTCATAACTGAGATCTGCCGGTGTTTTGGGAGCAACAAGAGGTGCCAGAGTGTTATAATTAGGTGCCCCGAGAGAATTTAAGAGCATTTGAGCCCATTTTACTTTATCCACCAAAATTTCCTTCACTTTTAGATAATATTCGAACCGCTGTTTGTAAAATTTGAAATTATCTTCCTTATGATTGACGTTTTCGAAAGGAGGAACGTTAGATACATTTATAATCGATGGTCGAAAGGCTTGGCTAGAACGACTTTGTAGAACTAATTGTGCGAGAAAAGCCTGTTGGTTTTGATTCATAGCTTCGATTAATAACTTTAATTGATCTGTGTCCATTTTGACTGACGTATAGAATAAAAAATAAAACAAATGATGTAATATGTACGATAATAAAGATTTGTAACTCACAGTAGTAACACGACTTCAAAGCAGGTATGTGTATACTGGATAGATCCTGAACCGTCACTGTTCGGTCTGGCTTATATCCACTTTAATGCACCTCTTTTTACATCGTCGCCAATTGTTAGGTTTTCGATAAAGTACTTAACACACATTACTGAGCACACCTTTTATTGAACGCAAAAATGCTTCATCTTCAACGCTAACTCATACACACAACAACCTGGGATAGGTTCCCTGGCCGGTTACAAATCAGGGTTACAACAATAAGTCTTATGCTACACCTTCAAAATGTCTAATTGATTAAGTTATTTATATTCATATTGCATATTTTTAAAACAAAAAATGGCAATTTTCGGGTATAAAAACGAAAATTAGAGAAAAAAAGCAATCAAGAGTTGGTTGTAAAAACTCTAATTTTAAATCGCTAGTGCTATAATTGTGCTAATGATGAGTGCCTAGTCTAATTCAACGTTAACAGAATCAAGTTATTTGATGCATATTTTTGTGTTGGATTGTACAAACAGTTTCACACCTTGTTCTAGCAGGGAGTTTATTTGTTAATTATTGTACTGTTTGTCAACTTGATATTGAAAACTTAAATTATTATTCTGAGTCTCTTCCAGCCTTTATTTTATCGAGTACTATGAAGAAATCGCTATTGGAAATCATTATCACAAGTTGACCACAGCATGCCTTCAAACAAGAACCGTGTTGAAAGTTTGAGGTTAAGGATAATTGTTTAAATTTGAACAATTATTCCAAAATTCAATACGTACTTCCTCCATCTCTGCTTATCCCTTCTACTCCATTTAGTTTAGTTTGTGATTGCAAAAGTTTTCCCTAGAAATACTCCGCAGACAGAAGTTTACAGCTCAGTGCTTCGGAATCTTCTTTCAATCTATACACACACAATAGGTTAGAGTGAGTAGTTTCGGACTTTGTTGCTGTTCATAGCTCAATCCCACGCCCATGAAAAAAAACCAGATCAAACATAAAATACTGGTCTTACTACATTTTTTTTTTACATTATCTATGTATGTTTATCTTAACAAATTGCTCCCAAATTGACGTGCTTTCGAAAATAAATGACCATCCTGCCTAACTTCCATCTTGAGGGGTTTTAAATATATTTTTTTACTACCTGAATTAAAAAAAAATGTATTGAATCTGTAGTGCAAAATCTCATGATGTAAGAACTAGAAA
The DNA here is from genome assembly GCA_930367205.1 of Acanthosoma haemorrhoidale. Classification (NCBI taxonomy): domain Eukaryota; kingdom Metazoa; phylum Arthropoda; class Insecta; order Hemiptera; family Acanthosomatidae; genus Acanthosoma; species Acanthosoma haemorrhoidale. The sequence goes on along the minus strand of OV884014.1, from coordinate 82,255,416 downwards.
CTTTGCCACTGGACTCAAAATCTCTATTTCGGGTTTATATACAGGTTTCTTTGTTTCCCATCCCTTCATAAAGACTTATCAAGCAGCCAAATAATTCGGCGAGTTAGTGAAGTAGGAGTAGTATACACTTTTCTCATAAAGCCACAAATTCAGGCCACAGTCCTTGTAATTATAATTAGAATAACATAATATGAATTATAACGACATTTTTATGATCAAATATACGCAGTTATAAACAGGCTGATTTAGGGGATTGAGTTGTCAGTTAAAATTACTTAAACCGGGAGTGTTTATTGCCTGCACATATACAGGCATACACTGCTAAAGTTCAGAACTGACCCGATATTCACCCAACCAACAAATTCTAACTCTCGGTACAAGTTAGGCTTTGTTGTTTATTTTATAGTGGTATGCAGACATCAGCAGCGTATAATCCTCCTTTAATATTCGTTGTCCAATTCATAAACATCATTATATGCAATGATGTCTGTCAAGACATGTAGGAGATTACGCTAGATACTGAGATGCTAAGGCCAGCGAATACTTTAGCTAAATTTGTTATTGTTGTAGCGTATACTAGTTGTACTAGCGTGGGTACACAACTCATGAGTCCGAAGGGGGTATATAATACAATATACATATTTTAGTTGTTATTACCCTGTCTTATATCACAGATACTTTATTTCCTATTGATTGAACCGTCAGTAATACTATATTTCAGCCAAAGTATCTGCACCCGAGATATTGATCGAATGAGAGTGCCTACGCCGGACTAGATCAGGCTGCCAATCGAAGCCCAGGCTAATGAAAGAGGCAGCTAACTCACTCAGCCCCTAAACTCAGAGCCCTGCTGATTGACCCAGTTCACCCAGGCGTATATCTTGCTCCATTGGCTAAATAGTTCTTGTCAGGATTCAGTTCTGGGATCTAACTATGAATAGATAGTTAGGTGTCAATCAAAGTGTCCGGAAACGCATCGTACAAATTAAAGCTCTCAGATGGCCTCGACTGAATATTTATGAACGAAGAAGTAAATCAGAGTGACTAGATCAATACATATTTGATTGTTACTTAATATATAAGTGTCATGAATAAATTATTCGATGGTGGACACGAAATTGCTCTTGCTACCAAGACAAGTCTGAATTCTGAGCTCGAAGAGAAATTTGCATCAGGTAGTTACTTGTCTGCTTGTTTTCTTGCATGGAGTGATTACAGTAGCGATGTAATTGATATGACTGCACGCATTTAACAGAACACACCATTTCGTGCTGCCTATATTTTGTCAACGGTGTAATGACTGGAAGTATGAGAACAAATGTTAACATGAAATTTCCTTATCTGCCACAACTTTGAGCTTTTGGGAGAGTTAAATCGGTTTTAAATACCGTAATTTTGGAAATTTACAATTGCATTAGAAAATAAATTTTCTGAATCAGAAGAAGAAGGATTAGATAGATCAAATGAATCTATTCCAGAAAAAAATGCACGGTAGTTTTTGAGGCCAGAGCGTAGACATATATTCATTAGTTCATATTTGGACGATCGCTTGCCTGTTTTGTATCTTTTGATTTTCTTTCGTAAATTACACAAAAAACATGATCGAATGCTCAATACAATGTCAGTCAATCAAAAAACTACAAACACGAGCAATAAATGAATCATTGATTTAATCAAAAATAAATTGTTAGTTCATTGATCCGTAGGACTATTTTTTAAGGTGGATATTTCAAATCATATCGTTAACATATTACTGACTATGAATAATAGCTTTTTATGAATATTGACAGATAATTACCTATATATGTAAATAATTGGCATAGAATAATACAGTTGTAGGTACCAGACAAGATTTAACAGATTCAACATCAAAAATAATGACTTAGAGATTATTATTAGAGATATTTTAAATTTGATTATTTCCAAAAATATATTTTAATCTATTCGAGTTATAGAGATTCAATAACTAGAACTAATGGGTTGACCTAGAATTTTCAGCTTTCGGGAGTGTTTTTTTGTTTTACTTTTCTATAGTCAGTTGGTTCAAGATTAAATATAATAGAACCCGGGTCGGTGACGCCAGGCTGCCTAAATATAGTTTAATAGCTCCCTTGTTGGAAGTGGGGAAATTACAAAATACTCATTAGGCTTAATTACAGCCATAAAAAATAATTGTTATTACATCGCGTTCATTAATTTTTTCAGTTATTCTTAGCCTTTCGCTTCCTTTTCTTTCTTTTTTTTAATCAATTACAAGGGGATTTTTGACGTTTTTTTTTCGTTGCACAAAGAACTTGTTATATGAAAGCATCTTATATTATATTAAGCTACAATATTTCCAACAATCAGTTGTGCTTCTACTATCTCTCATTCACTTGGTCAAGTGTATTGCACGTGCGCTAATTTGAGGAGTATTTTTTTCAGTATGAAATTAATGATTGATTTAGTTTTTGTGATAATAGTTGGATAGAAGGATCTTTAGGGAACAGAAAGTGAATATTCTCAAACTGGCACTATGAAAACGGGGGCGGGGGTTGTGCAGTGAGAATAAGAATTATAGCTGCGGTGTTCTTGCCGTGTCCCTTTGACGCTTATTGGAGTTTCGTCAAAAAGCACACTCCCTTACTCAACCTGCTGCTGATAGATATATTAGTCTGGTCATGAAATATCATTATAATACGTATGACTATGGGCTAAATGGTGAAGATCCGTTGTAATTGAACCAATATAATAAACTGTATAGAATCCGAGCGCCAGATCTTTCTAACGGGACCAAGAGTAAGAATAAGTTTAAAAGTCCAGTTACTACTCATGGTATTGGTCATCGAAACTCTTAAGCACTAAACCACAACACCTAATGTATAATTCGAATACAATTAAACAGTGGAACATTCAATACAATACAAAATAAGCGAAACACTCTATAGATATAATATTATTAATAAAATAGCAGGGAAACATACGAACATCTATAAAGAATTAGATTATATACACAAAAACTTTATTGCAAGAAATATATGGTAGAAGGCGTGATAAATCACCACGTCATTGTTCTGTTTAACCTGGTATGTCATTACCCTGAAATATTTACAATCTCATCTAAAACATAACTAAACATAAATGAATTAATAAACAATGGTAAGAGAACCTGCCTACCTTAACACTAAATGTATGCTTATGATTAAAAATAAATACTACATACCAAAAATCCTTTATTTTAGCCAAATCATTAACTTTTATTGACAGGATAATTAAATAAACCTTATCGGCACAAAATGAATACATTAGTTACTTATTAATAAAAAATTAAAGCCTCAAAATACAATTGTAATGCAGATAGTAATGCGTATCTTCTACATTTCGTCTACTTTATCTTTTTCAATCTCGGGCAACAACTCTGGTATTGTGATTCAAGGTGTATTTCTGTTACAATTCTTGCAGATTGTATTGTCGTTGTGGCTTCCACATCGGTAGCAATACTTTCCAGAAAGGCGACTGTCTCAATAGAGCAGCGGCATTTGGACTGCTACTCTTGACTTTCTTCATGTGATTCGATCTTAACGCTGACTGAGTGACGAGGGGTGATCTGGGTTTCACATGTTTGTAGGGGCGTTTATGGAAAGACGTGACTCATAGCCATACAGCAAATGAAGTACACGTTCTTGGACTGCAGTCAAAATGCCGCAGCCCGCCTACTTGAGGGTTTACAATACGATTGTAATACGAAAGCATCTAAATAACTGCGTATCCACTTTATTTTATATACTATATAGATACATCATAACCAAAACTCTATGTTAACATATCTACAGCTATAAACGATGCTTCACAAAACAAAACCTAGCTTTCTCAATGGCGTTTAAAACCTCTCTCCCTTAAGCTGTTTTAGAAAACACTCTTAGTTCTCTCTAGGTGGTAGGGTGGATTTACCCTTGCTCTATCTCTATGGCACACCATGTGGAAATCCTGCAGCTATCTGCTTTATAATCTACCGTACATCATTCTTCTTGTCCATAGGGAAACTTCAACTTCAGGGATATTATAAACGCTACCTGGTATCGTTCTTTGTTCCTGAAGATGCATTCTTTCTGATTCCCCAAATACGTTGCTCTTTAACTGAGTCATAAATCTACCCAGGAATGCTTAATTTAATTTTAATGTTTAATTCCGGGACATATTTTTTTGTATAATTACGAAATAGGGAGCTTTCACAACAACACAAAGCGGCAGGCCTAATAGTAGCATTTTTCTTGTTAGTTTTTTTTTATAATGCGTACCTGTTTAATATAATGTCAAAAGTAAGAAAATATTCTAGGTTTGATATATTCGTGAGTCTGGGTTGTTTCTATCCTCATGATTTGCTTATAGCTACCAAGGTTTATAATTAATAACTGGTCTTATGATTTGTTTTCGCTTTTTCAAAGACTCGAATGTTGCTCCATTTTAAAAATTAGGGATGAATACCTTCATATCTACCTTCTGTATTTCTAAGATATTTCCAAGAATTCACTGCATAAACTTCATTGTATAAATTTCATATCACTTAATAGTTAGTTATGTTCGAATGACCTAAGTTGAGTTTGGTCAACTTTTTATTTAACTAAGAGTATGCCTAAAGTTCATCTTTCATTGAATTTACCCAGGATTCATATTTTTTGGTTTTACATTCCATCACAAATGGTAAAGGAAAATCATTTCATACAGTTGTGAGTTTCTCTGAGACTTTCTAGTGTTTAGCTCTGTTCAGTAGAAATAGTATAAAAAGTGTTATAAAAAACCCAAAAAACAACAGTATCATAGTAATCCGTTGTAAAAAAAATATATGACACCTAAAAGTTAGCCCTATGGTTGACAACTAAACGTGAAATGAAACGGGTCTGCATTATGCGCCGAACCATAGGTGCCTGCATTAATAAATGCTCTAAGTAGCAAAGCCGAAACTGATGGGAGAGCTACGGAATCTGCATAATGCCCAAAGGGACTCAGTTTAATTTATGCGGAATTGTTATAAATTATATTTCTCTTAGTTCTTAGTGCCACAATCATCCTTGAAAGTATACTCCGTCAACTAATTTCAATAAATTTGCAACCATCAAGTATTCCCAGAAGTTTTAATGAACTAAATAGAAGACCTCCGTTACATCATCTACATCGCTAGGAAAATGATCGTGTTTCTGGAACGTTGTCTCCCTCGGCATATTCTGAATAAACGTGTCACAATTTATCATCCGGGAAAGCAGTTGTTTAGTTATCACTTTATTTTATCTAATAATTATATACTTTCAAAAATTTCAAGTTTATAGTAAATATACAATTTAATAATCTACGTTACGTGTAATAAGTTATAAAATGTTACCTGTTAACAACCAGTTATCTGAATGCAATTATTTATTCATATATCACCTCACCCCCGTATTATCACTAAAACTTATTCTTGGTTTTATTTGCTAAACCACACCTATCACCGAATAAATATTATACAAAAATAAAAATAGTAAAATTACTATTACTGGAAAATAACGGTTTTAAATTTGGTTTTAGTAGGGTTTCAGTCAGCTGATTCAGTAGGCCATGGATAAACTTTCATAACAGGATCTTGCAAGAGAGCACAAACAACTATTCATGTCTACTTGCAAATATTATTGTGTATCAGTTGAAAATTGAGAACAGTCATTTATGAATTAGACAAATATAAATACTTTATAATGGCTGATTGCTTTCAAATAGTGTTAAAAAAAAGATGATGTCCTATTCCCTACATGGAATTCTATTTCCACTAAGGACCGTCAAATACCATCCAAAACACCGTGCGTATTTATTTATTTTCAGTTTGATAATAATTTCATTCTACCTGTATATAGGTGCAACAGGACATATAATTCATCACAGCTTCAATTTACCTGTTTATTAACCTATTGTAATCTGACGTGTCATTTCACAATTTGAGAAAACTGAAAACCTCTGGTTAAAGTTTAACTTAGTAGCCATGTAAGTGGGTTATGTATTCTGCAGTCTAATGAGCTCACTGTGTCTTCTTAATGCTTGTTATTTTACAAAATTATCAGGAATCGGTCAAGCTGACTGTACTAAAACCTTTCCTTTCCATGTCTTAAAACGAATTTACGAATAATCCAAACATTATATGATATCAATATTGTGTGAGTATTAGTTTTTTTTTTAAAAAAAAGGGCATGAAACATCTCCCTAAATAATTTATTTTTTTAATTGTTCACTCGACGTTTCGGTTATTCTGGTACCCTGGCAATGTAGTGATATTGAAATCGTTCTAAATCTATTACTATATATTGTGAATCGGTACCATTACCATTATGGTAGAAATACTCGAATGAATATTTAATATGTTAGATGCCATAACCAACATAATATATTAAAACCAATGCATACTAAAGGATGTATAAGAATTTAAAGATAATATCATTCACAGCCCTGAGAATTCCAGAATAGGCGAAACGTAAACTGACAGTATAATACCAATAAAAAAAGATTCTCGGAGAAGCTCCAAGCTTTTTTTGTTTTTTTGAAAAAATGATTCAAAAACAATATAAATATCAATATCAAGTGATCAATGACGCTTTGAGATGGAATAGAGCTTAAGCAGTTATTTGTAATAATTTTTCTTTCAATAATGGGCGTTACCCAAAAAAACAACAACTATAGTTTGCACAATTAAACGTTGTAGGAATTACCAAGCTTGTCCCTTAATTTATTTTTATGTTTTTATACCTTAACAAAATGTATGCATTGTAAAACATATAGGGCATTGGTATAAGCTTTTGAAAAAAATAGATTTGTTGGATTGTTTTTACAATAACGAACAACGAGGGTCTTTTGCCTATTTTTGATTAAAGTGCCTTTATTCTTGCAAGTCGATTATTGGCTAAAATTGATGTCTTTATTGTTTAGCGTGAAGAATGGGCAGCGATAGATGTTATCCTGTGGCCCATGTTATGCTTGAGTAGCTTAGGATCGTGGGAGGTGTGATGGATGAAAGAGTTAGGGCTATGGGAAGTCTCGCATTGACCTTTATGCTACTGCGGACTTCAGAGCGCCTGTTATACGACGTCGTATGATGAATCGGAAAGTTTATACTCCGATCCGGAATAGAATTTCATTTATCACTAAGGTATTCATCGGGAAACGGGCCATAGAGCTGTTCTTGACATATAGCTAGGAGAATTATATCAGGACTTAAATGTTGGCATGTTTAATATACATACATATTATGATACTTGAATGATATAGAATAAAATACATCATCCACTATCGTATACACTGCCCCACAAAAAAAATAGCACACTTTAAAAATTTCAAATATTTGCGTTCTAATAGAACTGTCTCGGCTTTCAATTCATTTTTCATTGATAAGAGCCTATAAATATAAATGGAAAACCGATAAAAATTAATTTAAAAATTACAGAAATTTTATTTCTATGCTATCACCAAGATACGGGCATGTTGGGGAGGGAATATTCAACAAAGTAATATATATCCTATTCGATATAGCAGTAATTAATAACTGGGGGGTTGTTATTTAAGGAGGTTATCACGTAAGTTAAAGTTAGCAAGCTTTCAACGGAAATCATAAATGTTTCATTACATAGTTTTTACATCATATTAATAGTATCAAGTGACAGCAGTTTACGATGATTTTTAAATGTACTCCTTAAAAATAATTCGAAAATATTGATTAGTTGCAGTAACATGAAAACGTTAAACTCTAAAATGTCTCCCAATGAAACTCTCATCCCCGAAAAAATCTTCTCAAGTTGCTTATAAAAGTTTAAGTCCCGTTGTTTAAGTGTTGCAATGCATAAATAATGTAGGGGAAGCCTTAGAATTTAGATTAGGTAACATGTGCGTGGAACGGCTACAGCATATTTCCCCTCGGCCTAACCAAGTTAGTCTTTGATATATGATATAAATTTTACATTCCATGTTTTTAGGATCAGTTTATATAATATATACGTATAATTTCAGTGACATAATAAAAAAAAGTAATGAGTTTGAGCGAGTTCAGGTTGCGTTTTAAACACAAACAAGGTGTTATTATTGTTAATATTTTTGAATTAATGAAATAAGAGATTTAATGTGGATGTTGTATTCTGTGCAAGCAAATTCTGCATTTAGCCTAAGGATTTCGATTGTATCAATTCTTATTATCTTAGGAATATGAAAAATATCCACCATTGTACCAAGAAAGAAGAAAGTTGTGGTCAAATCCACCTCCACCATCTGGCGGGAGAAGAAAAAACGAGGGATTTGTCTGAAACGACCTTTTGGCGGAGAGTTTTAGGAGCTAGAGGCAAGCATGTTTTGTTAAGTGGGGATTTCAGCTGTAAATGTTTTATAAATAATGACATTGTAAATATTGTGTATAGTTTGTTAAGTTAAGTAAACTGTCTAAATAGTTCGTTCATAAAAGGATGGTGGATCTGGTATATATTGGTTACGTATTTAATGGGTTTGTTATGTTGGTATTAAGCTTATGTCTGTTTTTAGTAAATATTTGTTCCGTACAGTACTAAAGTTTATATACAAGAGTTTGATGATGTAAATTAATAATATGTTAGGGTAATAACATATTAGGGTTAAACAGATAATGTTCCAAAACATCTGTCTGCTAATTGTAAATATAAAGTATTTTGTATCTCTTACTTCTACCAATTCATATTTTTTTTGTAACAGAGTGTTTGTGTATATAATTGAAATCTTTTTATTTGGATATATTTAGTACTTTAAGTAAGATCCTAAGGGCCGATCCTCGTTACCTGACTAATAAAATTAAACAAACATTCGTAGTACAGTATAGTTATGTATTTTTTTCGTTACTTTTCCACTATTTTGTACAGAAAATGACGTAGACAACTCGAGAGGTAGCCTAATTAATTAATGGTCATCGTCTTCAAACGTTATGAATTTGTAACTCATAAAACCTACAAACCTAAACCTACAAATAAACGTAGTTATATACAGTGACTCACACATTCCTTCACACCAATGAAACACTTTCAATTTCAAAAAGTAGTATTTATTAATCCATCAAAACAATAACATGAACAAATTTATCAACCTTTTAGTGAAGACAATTTTATTACTAGTCTCCTTTATTTGTTAGCTCTATAAACTTAAGGTAGTTTTATTAAATTATTCAAGTGAACAGTTTTGTGAGTGAAGAATCTATTGGTGATTTTAGGAAACTCTGTTTTAGCCACCAAACCTTGACAGGGAAAAATGTTATTAGATGCATAACGGTCTAATGAAATTATCAATACAACAATAAAACAAATTATAAAAAGTTAATTAGGTGGCTTGACTTAATATTTCCAGATCTAATGAAATCTCCTACTTCTGGTAATCATTGACAGGACGGGTATTCAGGAGAAGGATGTTACGGGTGAATAATAAAACAGACACTTCTTATAATTTCATGTAAACTATTGCCTGACTCGTAACTGGAGATGTTGATTGTTGAAGGTCTCTGTCGGTTCTAAATAAAAGGTTTTTCTTTGTGAAAAAGAACCAAAAAAAGCTATCCCTAACGGTTGAGCATACCAACGTGCAAGAAATAAACCCATTGCACCTATTTTCGCCCCATATCTCACCCCCTAAACTCAACTTGTAATAGATAAATTTAAGTCGTTTCTAAATCTCATTAAATATATTACGATGTTCTGGATTTTTGGTTTTCCATAATCCACCACATGATATTTTTAATTTTTATTGATAGATATACTCCTTTATTGTGCTATAATAACAATCTGCCTTTTATAAGGTAATAAGTAATAAGATAAATGCTCTCATTCATACCATATTTACAGTTCATCATTCACTCGCTCATTCACACAATATTTACAGACAGCCCAGAGACCTCCCAAATCCACATGCGAAGAGAAAGCGGAGTCTTGGGAAGTCCCCCACGCTCCTCCGTCAGCCGCATCACCGGATGCTAGCCAGTTGAGGCTGACCAAGAGCGCGAGAGCCACAGACGCTCAGGACATGATTGGAGAAACTGGCCATTGCCAGGACTCCCACTGTCACGCGCTTATAGCAGGTCACGAGGCCACTGCCGTTTCAGTCTCCGAGGAGGATTATAGGGATGAGTGGCGCAGAGAAATGACTGTGCTACAGGATTAGGGTGGTTGGAAAGGCTGCTGTGGAATTTCATAAACTTGGAAGGGATGAGTTCTAGAATGTAGGGTATATTAAGATCGTTATGAAGGGTTTTTTTGCTGACATAATAAGGGGCATTTACTATTGTTCTCAGGACTTTGGATTGAAAGGATTGGATGCGCTTGATGTTCGACTTTTTTGCTGTCCCCCTTAGCTCTATTCCGTATGTCCAGATTGGTTTAAGTATAACTTTGTAGATTAGTAGTTTATTTTCTATTGAGAGATGGGATGTCCTTTGAAGTAGTCTGTACAGTTGTCCAAAGCGTCTGTTTAGTTCTTGTCTTTTTAGTCTCGTATGTGGGTTCCAGGTCAGTCGTTTGTCAAGATGGAAGACTAAGTACCGTACTGTCTTGGATACAGGGAGAGGAATAGAATTAAAATAAACTAGTGGACAAGTCTTGCGACATGTGGGAGCATTTTGCTTCATTAACTTTGATCCGCCATTGATTGCACCAATACTCGATCTCGTCAAGGTGTTTTTGGAGGTTTTGGGATGCTTTGTCGGGGTCTGGGTGGGATGACAAGTCTGCAGTGTCATCTGCAAATGTGGCCAAGAAGGTATTGGGAGTAGAGGGGACATCAGCGGTGTATAGGTTATAGAGGATATGGCCCAGGACACTGCTTTGTGGAACTCCTGCATTTATGGGATAGTAGTTAGAGTATTCTAAACCACAGCGGACTTGGAAGAAGCGATTTGAAAGGTAGGACTGTAGGATTAGGAAAAGGGTCTGTGGTAGATATCTTTTGAGCTTGTAGAGCAAACCTGCGTGCCAAACCCTGTCAAAAGCTTGAGCTATATCAAGAAAGGCAGCAGTGCAATACTGTTTGGTTTCAAGGGCTGAGGAAATGTGATCAACAACACGAAGGCCTTGTTGAGCAGTGGAATGTCGTTGGCGGAAACCAAACTGGTGCGTGGGAAAAAGGTTTTTGGATTCAACAATTGGAAGTAGACGTTTTAGTAGGAGTTTCTCAAATATTTTTGAGAGGATAGGGAGTAGGCTAATTGGACGGTAAGATGAGGCGTCATTGGGTAGTTTACCAGGTTTGGCGAATAGGACAATAATGGAATGTTTCCAGAGGAGTGGAAAGTGCGTCGTTCGGATAATGCTATTATATATATAGGTTAGGAAGATTATGGCTTTAGGAGGAATTTGTTTGAGAATTTGAGAGTAAGGAGATCATATCCAGGGGATTTTCGGTAAGGTAAGTTTTTCAGAAGGCATTTGACCTCAGAGGGATTAATGGTTTTTGGTGGAAGAGAGAGAGGAATAGGTGAAGTGAGGAAATCTTCCACAGTTGTGCTGTGAGTATGGATTTGATGAGAAAGGTGAGGTGTAAATGTAGGGGTAAGATGCAGAGCAAATTCCTCCGACCTATCCCCATCCGAAGCCACCCACAACCCATCATCACGACGGAGTGGATGTGAAACAGGTTGATACTTTAGGATTTTTTTGGTTACGTTCTACAAGGAGTTATCCCTGGTAGATTTAAATTTAAAATACCGAACACGTGACCTCTCCTTTGGCCAATAAGAGTGAGCCAGGTGGCTTTGAAGAGGGAAATGTTAATTGTCGCTTAGCCTTGAGTGAAGGTCGTACTCGTAAGAACAATTATATTAAAAAATAAAGATTATTTCGTCTATTAACATAGTGGTGGGGGCCACTTTAAGAAAAAAACACTGTATAAATGAGAATCATTGTACATACCAACGACCAGAAAAGAAAAATAGGAACCGAGGTATATAACAATTTATGTGGCCTGCTCAATCGAAAGTGAACGCTGGCTTAATTTTGCTATAAAAATATTGATAGAATAATTATTTATGGATTCAGAAAAAAAAATTTAAGCCTTCTTATTCCTTAAAATACTGTTAGCATAAAATTCTACCTTATCTAACAGATTAAACTGCCTCTTTCTTTGTACCCTTATAAAAGATAGCCATAATTCGAGATATATTAATATTACAGGCAGTGTATTAAAAGAATGAATAATGTAGGCACCGATAAGAGTGGGCGGGTGAGCGATGCGGCAAGATAGGAAACGCAGAACGAGCGCCATTGTGAAGTATGCAATCTCAGGCCATTCGTCTTCCTTCTTAACTTGACCGTCTTCAGAGCCTTGGGGACTATCTGTTCCAATATGTTCTGAATTATGGCCACCACTCTAATTTCCAACGGCCCTATTTTCAAAGTTAAGTCGTTTGTAGCAGGGGGGGGGGGAGGATTCTTGACTTTTGGAACAACCACCTCGCGGTTATCACTGCAAGTCGGGGGAGTCGATGGCAGGCGTTGGATGGCTACCATTCCGCAAGACAGCTAAGTTGTGAGGGCTTGCAGTTACGCGATCAAATACACCAGGCATGTGAGGAGGCACAGGGACACTTTTTGTGTCTAAAATTACCTTTTGAAGTCTAAAAGATTGTCAAGTAGTGGGAATGGCTAAAACAACAGATAATTTACAAAAAAAAATTCCACAAATATATAAAACATTGTTTATATTCTTATGCAAGGCTACAAATCATTTAATAATACTTGGGAAAGTTTAAATAGTATATTAAATAATACTTTTCAAATACATATTCCATTTCGTTGGCAATCAGCAAAGTATGGTGACAGTTCTCTTAAGCAAGTGAAGTATTTATCGTTGAAAAAAATTATTCACAGAAGTATGAGTACGATTTTATCTTGAATGGTTTTTTCAAGAATGGAAATTTGATTATGGCTATGTTACAGAAGTGTAAACTTTATTATTACTATTTAACTTTAGTAAAAGAGGAATTAATAACTGTTAAAACCACCTATAAATGTCTTGAAGTAATCGAAGGTTGAAAACCAATGATAAATAATTATTTTCAAACAAATAAGCTTTAGCTTTTCTAATTATATTTAATTATCTATCTAATTTCTATCTAATTATCACATATTATAAAAAATCAAAAAAGGATGTACGTATGATGTTATTACTTATAGTTCATTTTTTTTTATCATAGTCATTCCATGCCACGGGCACAAAGTTGGCGAACCCTAGTATGGCACGTCCCCTGTTTGGTGTATTTTGCGGTATATAGTTAAGAGATTCCACTTATACTTCCTCTACTCCTTCGATGTTGAGAAGTTCCCCACCAGGGGTCGTCTTGGACATTATAGAGAGAGCAAGTGGGTACATTTACGCAGTTTGTTACGTATTTTGAAAGGGGCAGCTTGAGTTGTTACTATTGAGTTCCAAGTTTTTAAACACCTTGGGTAATGTTTAAATTTTATCCAAAGAATGTACCTGGTTCTTGGAATTGTAGGATAAGTGGAAGCTTTTACCATGAGGGTTATAAAGGGGGGATGGTGGAGAAATCCATTTCGAAGAAGTTAGAGGTAAATAGAAAGATAAGATGAAAAGTGATGGGATGCTTAAGTAGTCAAGTATTGAGTTTGGTCTAGTAGAGGAGGGTTTTTCGGCCTGCGTTGTTAAATTCAAGTATGGTTGTACGTTTGGGAGAAGAAGGTTTATTAAGTTTCCAATGCTGTTTCGAGTTACTTACAGTTAATCATATTGTAATTTCTTGAATCAAGTTTTTCCGTTCGCTACTTCAGTGCAACAGTGGGTCATCTCATTGTTTTGTCAATTGTAGGAAGAAAAATCTTAATACTAGAGCAGTTTGAGAAAAGTATGGAAAAATTGAAATAAACTTGGCAAAAATATTTTCTCTGTATTACTTATTAATAATTTCAAACCAAGAGAGATCAAAGTTTAGAATTATTTTGATAATCCAAAAAACTTGAGATTCTTTAGTTGTCCCACTGTTGCGTATGTTCTATAATGACTTAATAGGACTTTCATTGAACGAAAAATTAATTACGGATATTTCAATTAGAGTTCAAAATTTGATGGCATTGTTTTATTAGTTATAAAATGTGCAGTGGAATTGACTAGAAGTTGCGGCAAGGAGCGGAATTCAGTCATGGATACATTGATAGCATTAGGTAGAGATGATGGGTGAATTCATTCCTACGTTGGTCTATCGACACATGTTTTACTACAACATTAGAAGCTTTACTAATTGTAGAAACTTCTTCTTAAGAATTTTAACTCAGAATCAGATATCATGTGCAAATCGTTCTATATTTTGCAGTGCCTGGAGGCTAACATCGGCAGTTGTAATTAATTATAACTAACCGTGAAAGTGAATTAAAAATTTCTTTTTATCAATAAGCGTTCAACACATCACAGTTAGGTAAAATTGTTTATCACCTCTTTGATTGGTGGATTGTCACGATAAATTTTTAGTTAGACTTGCCAGTGAGGCAAGTGTGATACGGTACGAAATGTAGCCACGTGTGCAGATGCTTAGAAGCTTCAGTTGTTTACATCCCAACGTTTCCAGATCGAGGTGGATTATTGGAATCTCAGGTCCTTAGGTATGAGGCAAATAGAAGAAAAATCAAACTTACTATTTTTATTCAAAATAACTTCCGTTAGCTTCAATATATTTTTCTAGCACCCACCAAGGTTTTCTATCCCTTGTTCAAAGAAACTTTTTGGTTTTGAATCAAAAAAATTGATAAATAAAAAATTTGCATTTTTGAGAATACGGAAAAGGCTCTGAAAAAATGGCAGTCAGTTGGCGACAGGTCAGGTGGATGTGGTATATCTTCTCATTTGAAATGACATAACTTTTTTTAACGTTTAGGTTTCTAGTGATCAGTCAGATCACGTGGCATCCATGTGGTGCATTTTTTCCCCCAAAATCACGAATGTGCCATATAATAGAAGAATGGCTAAAGTTTTAATCAAGGCTTTAATTTATCATCATCGAGCTTTGTTTCTGGCCTTCCACTAAATCCACACTGAAGACTTACATTGCCGGATCGAAACGTAAAGAACTAGCGATATAGTGCTCTTTCATTCTCTGTACGATTACCAAAAGCCATATTAATGTTTTGAAAAGCTTCGTAACCATTATGACCAAGTTTAAATTTATATAAAAATATATATCGCAATTGCTCAGATTCTATTGGTAGTAATAAATTATAAAAACACTTGTACAGTTCACAATAGACTGAATAATATCGCATGCAAATGAAAGAGAAACGTCTCCAGATTAATTTAATACCTATTTGGATTGTAAAAAAGAGGATTCTTAGTTTAATGATTTCATCAAAATATATAAATCAGAAATTTCATCCGTTTCAACTAAATATAATAGTGGCGAATTTCGAGGTTAAAACAAATTGTAATTAGGACTGCAGATTAGGTTCTTAAGTAATTATCGGTGTTTGTCATTTGCGATAAACATTGCAGTTTAATGTGTGTTTCCCAGGTCGTCAGCGTGATGCAGAATATAGAATGAGTTTTCTAAACAGATTCGTTCCACCAACTGTGGCGGTTCTTGGGCATATCCATAATGAAGTTACAACTATAAATTATTATTGTCTAAACCTATTAAAAAAAATATCACAGAAATTTCAAGCTACAACAGTTCTTTGTGAACATTTGTTCTTTAATAATTTATTAAATATTAATACACTTAGAATATCGAGTCGTTTTTAAAATAAGAATGTTCAAAGAAATTATTAGATTCTCTACACAGAATCTTAAAACGGACCTGGGCAAGAGGAAATGTGCAATGTGAGCTGACATTCTGGTGAATCCCACAGAAGAAACCAAAGAAGAATGCCCTGACTTGGGAAGGGGCGGTTAAACTTTAAGGGACCGGCCTGCAGATAAATATTGCATTATGCCTACCGCCTTTTCCAGCCCTCAGAAAACTTTCTAATGGGCGTTTCACTGTCTCACTCACATTGGAAAAATTGAACTTTGCCTAGCGCTTCCTGAATCTGGAATCACTGGGGGGGGGGGAGGTAAAGAAGCCAGCATATCATTAAAGTATCGTTACAATTTTGGGTTCCCTTCAACAATTCCGTTTTGATTAAAAACACACAAACAAATGACCCATCTTAAAATTATCAATTTTTCAGAAGAGATTAAGAACCATTAGGTTATTTTACTTATCAAAGCACTCTCAATTCATAGTTTTTATCTGATTCACCCCAAAGTGTGGCCAAAAATTATATGTTAGAAATGAATTTATAATAATGTTTCTACCATATTTTTGTAACATAGCATGCCCAACTAAGGTTTACTATTGGTTGGAATAATTAAAGGACTGAAGAATGTAGCGTTTATAATAATGCCAAGTCCACTGTGGCTTGGAATATTCCAACTACTAGCGCATACAAGCAGCGGTTTCACAGGGCAATATCCTAGGTCACATCCTCTACAACTTATATACCGCTGATGTCCTCTCTACTCCCAATACCTTTCTGGCAAGATTTGCAGATGACACTGCAGTCCGGTCATCCCACCCAGACACTGAAACAGCATCCCATAAGCTTTAAAGACACCTTAATAAGATCGAGTATTGGTGCACATTGCCTTTACGTTCTGCCTCAAGTCCTGTATGGATAAATGAAAAATAAGGAGAAATTTATTCAAAATATTTGTAATAATATTTTTAAATACACTGTTCCGGAAACTACAGCCTTAACTCGGTCATCAGCACGTAGTATTTGTTTCACTTTAATAGTGTTAAATTCACTTTTTCACACAATAAATAACGTTAGTATAATTTTCGTACACTAATTTATTGCTTTGTATTGTAGACACCAAGAGCTCCCTATGCCAGGAGGAACCTACCGGATTTCCGAAGGAACGGCGTTCTCCTCCGTTGTAAACAGTGAGGAAGAACCTTTGTTTGTCACTTGTTGAATAAGACGTAGGAGGAAGGAAGGTCGGGAAGGGAAAGGAAGTTTTGGGAATACAATGTAAGGGATGAAGATTCCATAAAATGGAATATATGTTTGCAAGAGGACAATATGCCTTATGAAATTCAAAACAAATTGGCATTGCACGGGTTTCCTTTTTAAAAATATAAAAGGCCCTTGAATTGAAAGGTAAATAAGGTGGAATTTTCTGTTGTTGATACAGAAATTAAAGATAAATTATTGTTTTACATATCAGATTTATCTTTTCTGTATTTTATTAAACTATTACTTCAAACGTTTTTTTTATGTTGCCAGACCCCAGATAACCGAAACTTATATTGACAAATTGAATATCTGGCTTGACTTATTCTTACGAATCTTCAAAACCCGCTTATTCTAACATCACCTTATAATCCAGACAGACACATGCTATTTTGGGAACTATTTATTCATTATGATTTGATATTTTTATTCATTGGATTTCAGTTTTTATTTTAATGTAAACTACATGTATATATTACTTAGATTGGCTAGCAACTGCCTTCGTTTTAACTATTACTCAGCTTATATGCTATATCATATATGTATTCACTTAAAGGCCTACATGTTGTATTGTATTTTACTAATTTCTTCATATCGTTTGTTTAAAAGCAGATTCATATACGACTTTATTTACTAGAATGTTGTTTAACAACTTTTATTTTCGTTTCCTACTACATCATCTCGTTTTATTTGCTGTCTTTAGTTCACTTTCGCGCAAAATAATTGAAACCATTGTTTCCTTTTTCAATGCAATAGTTTATATTCTATTCCCAGTGATCTTAACCACAGTTATAATATAATTTTATTTATGCACAAGGGCATTCGCAGTTGCAATTCTTGAGTGCTTGTAGTGGTAACAGAGTAGTATGAGGCCTTTACTCTGAGGTTTCTGGGTAAGAGGCCTCACACCGGCCTGGCGTTATAAGCACTTAAACACAGAATTTGAGTAGGTATATGTTCTAACAACTGTAGGTATGACCCCTTGGAAAAATCGACTATTTTTTTATCCTTCGTATTGTTCATTGAATCATTCCTCAAATTAATTTGCTAACCTTCTAATTACTAATCTGTGTTTACAGGACAGGTTTTATTCATTTCTTTTATAATATTATAAATGAATTCTTTCTGTTACATTGAAGTCTGGAAATGGTACTAGATATCTAGGATAATAAGGTTTAAGAATGTGGTATGGATTCCATGAATATAGTGGTGATGGTGCGCGTGTTAAAACCGGCTTCAACAACAAGAAGAATTTTTTATGTGTAACGTAAAGGCTAAACCTACACAAATGACGCTATGTATAAATGACTTTCATATACAGTTTCTCTACATAATGCTAAACTTTGCATTAGAATTAGGAGTTTTGCTCCGGAATGGCTGTAATTCTTGCGCTCGTGAAAAGATAGCGCAAAGAAGTGGAAGACATGCATATTTCATGTTTCATCCTGGAAGGCAGAACTCTGTCCGCACTTACGTAATGGCTGGTTTAATACATTTACATACTCATGTCATCTATATTTTTGGGCTGAAGATATTTATATATTATATTATTTACTACCACAAATGCTTGGGATCATAAGGCGCTTTCATAAATACACTTATGAATACGACAATGTAAGTTTGGTAACCGAGATGAATGCCTTTGCTAATTGATGAGCATGTTAATACCTTTAAAGCTACATTCTATTGCTATAATTTTAAATATGGTATGAATGGGAACATTTATCTCAATTACTTATTGCCTAATAAGGCAGATTGTTTTGAGCACAATAAAGAATGTTATAAGTGTATTGCAATTATTTATGCCTTATCATGTATTTTCGTTTTGTAAAAGCGCTTAAATCTGCGCAAGAATTTTCACCACGATTTTTTCCACCCTAGGCGCAGAGAGGATTCCTGTATGGTTAAGGTCACCTGGTGATGACAGCTTCGAGTTGTATAAAGCACTCTTGAAGAGCGACTGGGTAAAAATAGGATCGGTCGAACGCCTTATTGTTCCTCATGCGCAATTTTCAGTGGATAGTGTTTGAAGAATTAATATTACCAAAATGCCTATAACTGATTAAATAATCTCTTATTGGTGTTAATTTAACCGCAATCTAAAAATGCATACTCTGGACTTTGGGCGTTTAATTATGATAATCTTTGAACGGCAGATGTTACCACAAAGTATATTAATATTGCTCCAGCGGTATGTGCTGAAAGTGACATTGGACTGTATATCAGTAATATGGTAAGAAAGAAACGGTAAAGATGGATAGATAATAAATTATATATATAAAATCCAAATCAACATGCCAGGGTGCGATATTATGTTAGTGTTTCGAGTAATGAAAATTTTGCCCATCGGTTGTAAATGAGTTGTAAAATAAATATAATACATAGTACAGAAGGAATAGTGGATGGTTTATACAAACGATGGCACTGAAAGCTGACAAATTAGGGCGAATCGCACGAATTTCTGGTCAACCTGATTCTGGTTCAGTATATTTTGTATCTTACTAGGTGATATCTGGTGGTTGTCTAGGCAATATCTTGTAATAAAATAAAACAGTATACTTCCTCGGAAGGTGTACACCTGTGAATAAATTTTATGTGAATATGAGAATAATAGTGTAACGTCACACTTCAAGTATTCACTGCATGTTTTTCATGCACTCGTCTGTAATTTTGCTTAATCAACGGAACAATTTAAGTTTATATTTACCATTTACCACGCTACCCAACCAATTTTGAAGGAAACCATGGGTTAATTTGATCTATTGGACTTATGCATGTTATGTTCTTTTTAATAGTTACAAAAGCACACACATGTTGGGGTACGTGAGAAAACATATATATTTTAT
Organism: Acanthosoma haemorrhoidale; assembly: GCA_930367205.1. Taxonomy (NCBI): domain Eukaryota; kingdom Metazoa; phylum Arthropoda; class Insecta; order Hemiptera; family Acanthosomatidae; genus Acanthosoma; species Acanthosoma haemorrhoidale. The sequence continues at coordinate 82,235,582 of OV884014.1, read as the reverse complement.
AAAGTGAACAAGTAAGTAGTGGTACATAAAGATGGAATCTATTCTACTGAATGCCAAAGGTAACATGAAGGTTATAACTAATAACAAAAGGCGGCACAAGGCTGCGTGCAAAATATTACAGACACAACAGATTCTCCCGCACTAAATTGAAAAACTCAGGTAACACAATTCAAGACATAATCATTAAATCGTGCCGGAAAGCGTATCTCACGACGAGGTCGGTCTTGATTCGGCGCTGCTGCTAGAGTTGGCGCTGCTGCTGGAGTAGGTGGAAGTCGGGGAACCTCAAATGATTGACTCGGTCCAAACGAAACGGATTTTGGCTTTGGAACCAAAGTTGCCACAATTTGGTCAATGTGGCGTTTTAGTATTCGCCCCGAAGAGTCGAGTCTGACCAAATAGTGCCGTTGGCCAAGTACTCTGATGACATTGCCGAACTGCCAAATTTTCTTGTTGTCACAGTAAAGGCGGATCTGGACTCTCTGCCCTACCTTAAAAGAGCGTGCTGGTTCTGCTGTCACGCTTGATGGTTTAGGCTGGTAGGGAAAAATAGCATCAAGGCGCAAGCGCAACTTTCGATGTAGATATTTTTCAGCTGGTGAATGGCCACAAGCAAGTGGCGTAGCTCGATAACGGAATAAGATGCCTCGCAAGCTGCTTAGGACGTCTTCTCTGGTGCGGATAGGGTAGTTTACTTGAATTAGACGTTCATTGACGCCACACTTGTAGTCTGAGCAGAGGCGAACGCATCCGTCAGGTTTGACGATCACCACGAGAGGGGAACCCTAATCACTGGCGTCTACAGGTTCAATGATTCCTGCAGCTTCGAGTTCGTTTAGTTCCCGGTTGACTTGGTCCAGGAGAGCATGTGGAACACTACGCTCCTTGGTGTAACATGGCTTTGCTCCTGGTTTGAGCTGGAGTGAAACTTCATAGCCAGGAACACAGCCAATTTTTGGTTCGAAGATCGAGGAAAACTCTTCTAAAATATCCTCGAGCGAGGGGACTGAATTGAACTGGTAGATTGGCATGGGAGGATTATTGTCGACCTGTTTGAGTTCAATGGCAAGTCCTCGTATCCATTGGCGTCCAAGAAGCGCTTCGTATCCTGTTGGTACAATGTATAAATCGCCGGTTATATGTTTTCCATTGTAAGCAGCCTGGACTGGTACCTTACCTTTTGATTGGATTATGTTGCCAGAGTAGGATCGAAATGCTAGGTTGGTTGGTTGAACTGGCAAATTTAGGTTAAGTCTGTCAAATTCATTCTCACTTAATAGGGTAAATTTGGCGCCACTATCGACCTCAAAACGTTGCAATTTTCCATTGAGCGACACGTCAATCATGTACTTATCTGATTCATGACGGTTCAACTCGAACAAGTCAATAATAACGTCATTTTTCTGGATCACCGTTTTTAATTTATTGAGACCGTATGCTGGTGTTGCTCCGGGGCTGGTGTTGGCCATTAGGAGGGAATGTGTAGAACTGGATGTAGCTGGTTTTCTTCTGTTTTCTTCCATCAATGATGTGATACAGACGCGTGACACATGTCCCTTCTTCTTACAAAGGGTGCAATATAAATTGTTCTTATCAACTCGACACTCCGATACCTGATGGTTTCCCCTTGAGCACCGGAAGCACAGATTATCGATGCCGAGAGCCTTGAAATCAGGTCTACGGGGACGGGAACTTGACCTAGGTTGATTAGCGCTTGCCCTTGCTCCTGAGCGCTGGCTAGGGCTTGACATCTTGTTCACTTCGCTGGCAGAGTAAGTTCGAGCTGGATTAGAGCGCTGAGTCAACTCTTTACTTTCAATTCTCGATGCCTCAAGAGCTGTGGCAAGAGCTAAAATGTCCTGGAATGTATTTTTGTCTGATTGTAATATGTGTTCCCTTACCCAGTCATCTCGAAGGCCTCGAATGAACTGTGCTCTGAGAAAAACGTCTGAGATTGATACAGACTGGTCACACTGGCATTTTACGGAGAATTCACACTCAGCTATGTCACGTTGAAGAGTGGCAACAAACTCTGAAATGGACTGGTGTTCCGTTTGATAAATATTAAGGAAATAGTGTTGTGACACTACTGCGTTTTTCTTCGGAATTAACAAGGTCTTGAAGGACTTGACAAGATCATCAAAGGAGAGACCCTTCAGTGGTTTTTCTGGGCCTAAAAACGCAGCTAAATTGTTGTAGTGTGAAGAGCCAATTGAAACACATAAGAGCTGGCCAATTTTTGCTTTGTCTGTGACCCCTTTCATCGTACAATAGTTATCAAACCGTTCAAGGTAACATGCAAACTTTTCACGTTTTTGATCAAAGTTTTCGAATGGTGCGATGCTCGAATAATTGACTGTGTTTTCGTCAGTAGGTTTCCCGGAATGACACTGAAGTTGAGCAGTTACAGTTTCGAGGAAAACTTTCTGTTGTTCGCTGAAAGTCTTCCTAAAAGATTCGAACTGTTTAGCGTTCATTTCGAAGTCTTTTTATTAATAATTCGATAGAAATTAGTCTAATTCTTACCTTTTACGGTCGATTGAAGACAAAATAACACATTTTACCGGAATTTTAGTGTTGTTTGAACACGTTGATAAGGTTGGAACAAACACATAGGTCGCGATTTTCGGTTCACTCACGCACTAATTAAAACTCGTCGCCAATTGTTATGTTCTTTTTAATAGTTACAAAAGCACACACATGTTGGGGTACGTGAGAAAACATATATATTTTATAAAGTGAACAAGTAAGTAGTGGTACATAAAGATGGAATCTATTCTACTGAATGCCAAAGGTAACATGAAGGTTATAACTAATAACAAAAGGCGGCACAAGGCTGCGTGCAAAATATTACAGACACAACAATGCAGCATTAGCGTTAACGATATGGCACACTGTCCTTTAGTAAGCATGGTTCACATAAGCCATTTATAGGTAAGCAACTAAATTGAAATTTAATTATTATTTGCTCTTTGTTTCAATCCCTTTCTTAATTTGATATATTGAGATTTACAACACTTGTAATCTCTAAAGTACTAAACTACAATCGCAGCAGGTTCTTTTTAATTTTCTGCAGCCATGCTACATTTTATTTAATATATACAGTTATACAACTAATTATGATTTCATAAAACCAATTACCAACGGAAAAAAAGGTATTTTTATTCAGTTTAATGGAAAAAAATTCCGATATAAATATAATGCTTCATGATTCATATATTCATAAGGTCGCTCAAAAAGGTGATCCCCATCACCTTTATTAGTCAGTTTAATGCAGTCGCGTATAATGTGTATCATTATACTTGTTTATTCATTATATAATTTTTATAAAATAACAAAACCTGTATATAATGTAGCAATGCTACAGGAAATACAAAAATAATTTGTAAATAGATTTGCCTGAGGAGCTATAATTATATATAATTATCTGGAAATTTAAAGGGGCTATGAAAGAAAAATAAGCATATACTCAGCTTTAGATTTTGCTGTTTTTTTTTATAGATATAACGTAAAATTACTCATAATTACAAGGCTACAATTTATTACCAACAAAATGGGACTATTTCATTCAAATACGAAGATAAACATGGCAAGATATAATAATAAATAGACTCCATACACTATAATGTAATGTGGCCTTAGCCTCAGATAAATATATGTACGTGTGTTTGTACAGTATAATACAATCAATATTTTACGAGTTCGTTGAGATCATCAAAATATATAGCACCACTAATCATCTGTGTAACAAAGCTGATACATATATGCATGAATCTCTTACAGAAGCAATGTCATAAATTCATGATGAAATATTTGTATGACCTTGTCTACTTAAAGTGTATTTAGAGCTCTGTTATTTCTGCACTCAGATTGCTTTATTATGTATCAAAACTACATAGAAAAATACTCAAAAAAGAAATAGGGCAATAGAGTAATGTTTTGTTAAACTGGACTACAAGGAACCAGAAAGCTTCAGATTAAAGCTAATTAGAAAAAGGGAAGGTAATACGATGTTACCTATATGTAAATATCAACTTGAAAATATACATGATAAAATTTTTTTTTTATTTTTTTTTTTTTCGAAGCTCTCTAGGTCGAATTTAGGATGTGGGAAAAATAGAAAATATTTGGGGTGATAGGAACCTTGTACTAGGAGTACCTGCTATAAAATTTCATTTTAATGTTTTCACAATTTATCCACAACATTTCATAATACCATTAGGGGAGTATCATCTTTTAAAAACGAACAAGTGCATTACAAAAAACATTTAAATATTCTTTTTTAAATTTTTGAACAGATCAGCTATTCAGGATTTTTTTTCTAATGGTTATGGATGCATAAAAGATGGTAAGGTAAAACGAATTTCAATAGCCTTTTTAATGTTAACTTTCAAGCAATTTAATTTTTTTTTGACCGTAATGTTTGGTGTCATATATTGTTTAAGTGTATATATATATATTCAAATATAACACTTAACATATACAAACGAAACAGGGTGTATGAGTTTAGTTTTAGTGTTTTATTTTAGACTGGTTTTCTGACATCAGGACATCAGTGATTTCTCCTTGAGTACGCAGTTCCTTACTTTCTAAATATCCTTTCTATGAAATAATTACCACAGGTAGGAAATTAAGTTAGTTTATCAGACATTGAGGATACCAAATTATTTTCAAAATGTCTAAGTGATTCATTGTTGCATCGTTTTGTTTTATATAGAAAAATTAACTCGCGCAGACAAATATCTATATATTTATTACTCTGTTGGCAAGTGAGGGAAATTGTTGGCAGTTTAAGTTAAAATAATCTCTCATCCTCCCTAAAACGTCACAAGGGATACCTTGTCTGAATGAAATCATTTGAGATTGTTAAAAAGTCCCAGACGTTGGGTCCCGTAGGCAGTTTCTAAGGGGAAAAGAAATGTCATCTAGACGGCGGAAGGGAATCCAATCACGGAGCGTTCCCTATCTGATCTTGTCAGCTATTGGCTCCTGACCTCATTCCGATGTGTCCTGTTGATTTAGGGACCTGCTCAAAATGAAATGTTTTTTTTTTCTATCTTTCGGAAAATATATAAAATACATTTTACCGGCTTTGAGCTCTATATTTTGAAGGATTTCAGAGGCTCCCAAAGGGATTGATTCAATTAACTATACTTTTGATGTTTCATATCAGGTTGCAATGGGCACGTTTACTAACGAAATATTGACAGATTTGATGTATTGAAACCTTTGATGTTGACTTGATGTAAACACGAATCTGCAATAATTTATAATTATACGACAGCCTGTTACTTTTATGTGTTAAACTTACCTTTGAAAATCAATAATTCAATTCTATTACCAAAGGGATTCTAAACATGGGATAAATCAAAACGAATTATCTGTACAATTCAAATTATACAAATAATTAATTGATGTCACCACCAAATGTACATTACTAGAGTGACTTTCCCCGTAGAATGAAATCCGTAACCTTCACAAGAGCTTTAAGTAAGAATAGTCGAATATAAGCGAGGTACCAAATTACTTTTATATGGACTAATTTTACATGCTTCTAAACGGGGTTTTGCTTCAAAAATACATGTTCAAAACAAATCTTCAAAATATAAAGATACACCAATAGTTTCATCTATGCTCAACCACCTTAGCGTAGCGAACAGTTTTCACAGAAATATCGAGTGTTCTATTAATAATAAGCACCCATGTCAGAAGTGCGTTTGGCGATTGGTGAACGGGTGGTAGTTCATAATGGAAATAAAGATGAAAAATCACGCTGAAATCAATTCATAGTGTTATTTTAGTGCTGACTAAAAGGAATCAAAGGAGGGGTATAAGAAACGTCAATATAGTCTAAACAATTTATTTTTGAGCTAAGCGGTCAATCGACTTTCAGTTCATATGAGCCCTGGTGGTCATCATCTGCAAATTTGGAACTACAGGCTTGTGGCGGATGTGATGGTGACGTGGTGACTGCAGCGTGATACTGACTATTCACTGTTTGCGACCTGGGCATCAAGGAATAAACCAAACTGTCGGGGATTGACAACCTAGTGACTAGGGGAGTCACTAACAAATCACCCTAGCCCTGGTGACAAGTGCGGATTGTTCAAGTTTATAACCTGGACAATCGTTCCATGTCGGCGTTAATATCTGACTCCATTTCTGATAGGTGTGCGCCCCGACAATGCACTAAGTTCAAGAGAAGAGGTACAGAGGTTTCATAAAGAATAAGTCAAATTTTCAGAGTTCGAACAGAAGCAAAGTATCACTGAGTAACGGTCGCGGAAGACTGGTTGGCCCGGGCTAGGCCTCTCCGTTAAGTATCTAACCAGCCTCCGAGAAGAGGCTGAAAAGGTTGCTTAGTTCCTGCGAGATCCTAGCATGTGTTAAAGAGTGCCCTGCCGGTCCTAAGTAATCAGTTTGGAGGCTGACGGGATCACTTATTACCTGTGGTTTCTGCATGTGTTAAGGAGTACCCTGCCAGTCCTAAATAACCCCTGGAGGCTGTAAGGGTCTCTTAGATTTATGACTGACAGATGTAGACCCGTCTAGTGTTACTTTGCTTCTGCCTTTTTTTTATTGCTAATACATTTATAATAATTTATTTTTGTTCGTAATATATTTAGTTCATGTTATTTTACTATGCTTACAATATATATGCAGTAGAGTATAGGGTGATTTAACTAATGTAGTTACAATCGATACACAAACATTCACCTGACCCGGTTTTTTTTCAAATAACGTAATGTTATTAAGATCCACTGTCATTATCAAGTAAAAATATTTTCAAATAACTCATAAATATTTTATTTTAATTATTTAGTTAATTTATGGCTACGTATTACTGATCAGTTACTCTAAACTCCTACTAGAAAACTGGACATATGTAACAGTAGCTAAAACAATCTGTCCTCTTGTCAATTTCTTACCTAGTAGATTTCATCAATTACAACCTTTCCAGTCACCCAAGCAGGATATATGTAAACAGAACAATATGTCATGGTCACGATCCCGAATCAAGGTAAGGCAGAATGTGAATGTACATATTTTACGAGTGTGAATTGTTCATGAGCATGAATGAATTTGTTCTCTCTAATTAAAGATAAAAAAGGTACAAAATCCTTAAGGGTCGTGTTATTTATCTTAGGAGACGAAGGTTTTTGTTTCTTGATGCCCGCTTGGGTTTAATGGTAGGACTGTCATGGTAAATGGAGGGCCGCTTGCCTTTCCCTCCAATAAAATAAAAGGAAATACAAGCAGTATAGGAAATGATTTGTCTCTACATATGTTTTCATTGATTGTTTACAGCTGCCTGTAGACAATATTTCCTCTGCTCATTTCTGTTCCAAATAAGTCCGTAAATCCATGCTACACATTCAACTTCCTACAATTCAAATCCACCGAACTCTCAGGAAACATCAGAGCTCGTGCCCATGACCTTTATATTCATTCTCAAAAGACCTTCATTCTGCGAGCCACGAACCTCTGGAATTCTTTTCATGAAGCGCCTTCGCTTCCTAATTTCAAAGCCCGTCTCTTTCATCACCTCTTTACCATACGGGCAGACGCTATTCGGTAAACATACTATACATATATATAGATAATATCGCTATAGTATTTTATATATAAAATTTATTTAGTTTATTTATTAAGAATTTGTTTTATTATTTTAAATGCCAGAATAAGACGACGAAATTTATTTGTCATAATTATTCTATGTCCTGGAATAAAGTTTTATTTCATTTCATCCCGTAAAAAAGTGACTGGTCAATGATGAAAATACTTTCATGACGGGCTCACTTCGTCATAGCCTGGATGTGTGTACGGGATGCCGAAAACGATTAGCTGTCCGAACGGACCCGGCCGTAATGACATGCGATTATAGCGGACAGATATGTTTAACATGAGCCAATATCCAATCAGCTGATGTTTGTTCGCAAACATTCGGAAGCGATCGTGCGTCCGTGAGCTACAACGAACGGAACTGGGAATCACCTCTGTTATTAGCTGGGTCATCTAATATCGCCCGATTGGATACAGTATGGCCATCAGTCACGTCCGGCCTGTCGTTCTATTGCATACATTTGACTGAAAAATATATTTCTGCTCAATACTATGAATTATGATTAGATACCATACGCATACTTTGTAGGGTTTTATATATAGCTCATAAGGAGTGATTACTTCTTGACACTTCCCGCGTTTATTCCATTATTTCATTTCAAAAAACCTAATTGAGATAAAATTACAATCTGCCTTTTATTGGGCATAAGTAATAGTGATAAATGTTCTCATTCATACCATATTTACTATTCTATATTCTATATTAGTATTTACAAACAGCCCAGAGACCTCCCAAATTCATATGGTTGCCACCTCCCTTGCATGCGAAAGGGGAAGCGGAGTCTTGGGAAGTCCCCAACACTCCTTCATCAGCCACGTCACTGGATACGAGCCAGAGGCTCATTATTTTTTAATAATTTATATTTTTGTTAATTTAATAAATAAAATGAAAGAAACGGACGTGAGGAGAATTAAAATGAACAGCTTCTAGTGAGACATACCTCTAATAATTAGGGAAAAAATAAAATAAAGTAAGTTATTATTTTTCTGGTTGGCTCAAACAAGGAGAGCAAATGGATAAAAGTAATAAAGCCTGCATTGATTGATTGCTAAAGAATATGGCGAAAGGGCTGAAATGCTGTTTTTTGAAGGAAACGAGGACAGATAGAAATTAAAAATTTTATCAAATGAAATTAAAAACACTCCAGTCGTTATATATCCCTTTAATGTCCACAATAAACAATCGTTTAAAATTATTTTGCCTGCTTCAGTCATTTCACAATCTTGCTGTGAGTCTAAGCGTCAAGGAACGGTACTACACCGTATTTCATTCGCGCCATCGGATAGACTGTGAGTAATTATTTATGTAGCGATATACAGCGAATATGTGAATATGTAAATTACCCCACACTCTGGTTCATAATGTATTATAATAGAAATGCAAATCTGTGTAAACTTCTTGTAATAAATCATAGAGAGGTCGGAAGTCGTAGACAAGTAACTCAGAGGGTACGGCAATTAACCTAAGAGGATTAGCCACCTGACTGCCATAAATAGACCGGGCAGACCTTCAGTAACTTCCGGCAGTCATAAAATCATGCCAGAAACAGTTTAAATCACGAAGCTCAGGAGGTGTGACATCATAAAGCACACCTGCCCCTAATAACATAGGCCGGCAGTCACGTTCCAGCGGTCATAAAATCATGCCAGAAACAGTTTACATCACGTAACTCGGGACCAACGGGATAATAAAACAGACCACCTACAGACAGACTCCGCCTTCCACGAGGGAGGGGGTTACCATATTTATATCAGTAAATTTCGCCCTGAAAACTACTCTGTTTCCTAGTCTCCTGAGCCACACTACTTACGTAACTTGGCACCAGGGCCACTTGGCCCCTGGTAGGCCACTCTTCACTCTTTTCTAGTCTCTACATACAGATAGCCGCTATCTCTCGTCGCGATACGCCTACTCAGTCTTCCGCTAATCTACTCTCGCTATGCCACACCTCTACGACGGCACTTTGCCACACAGCCCCTAGCAGACCTCTGACGACTTGTACTTATTACGCTGCCGATCTCTCGCCCGAACTCTGAAAACTGGTTTTATTCTTTATGAACCTCTGGACCTCATCCTGAACACAGTGTCTTGTCGGGACACATTCCTATCAATAAATGGAGTCAGATATTAACGCCTACATGGAACATGGTCCATGTTATTAACTACAACAATCCAACAATTGTTGACCTCCGACAATTGCTCACCTTTTCCGACAATTGTTCACCTCCGACAATTGTTCAACCTTACCCGACAATTTACTTAATTAATTGAACATAAAAACTACTCAATTAAAAACGTTATCAAGTATATGCCAACATTTACAACTGTAATTGAATCGTTCTATCTTTTCAAAGCTATATTACTATTCTGAATATTGTTATTTTAACTAAACATAGCGAATAAATCTTTGCCTAAAATATAAGTATCACTTTAAAATAGATAATGCATAAAAAATGAACACCGAAATTGCTTAAGACTAATTACACATGTCTGTTTGAAATATTTAAAACATCTATCTCTACTTCGATCCATTATTAGGAGTCTCTTTATATCTTTAATTGTATTACTAATATAAAATATGGTTAATTGAATTGTGGTTCATCATAAACAATATAATTCACTATGAAAATCAGAAATGTCTTCAAAGCTAATGTCTCCAAAACCCGTCTTCTCTCCATCCGGATCGCATTCAAGTGCCTTAACCGTCTCTGTGGTTTCTTTGGATGCTACGCAACAAGGGGAAAAAATAGGCCGTTATTAATTTTTCCACTACCGCCTTGGAATCATTATTGAAAAAGAAAAATGTTTTTTGTATGAAATTTCTATTTATGAATGCATTATTTTTTTAACTTCTGTTTGCTTAAATAAATGAAATAACCATAAGCGAAGAAATCTAAATGATACATAGAGGCACATATTTCCCCCATAGCTTATGCAGTTAAATTTATTCCGTGAATAATTTTTACAATAAATTCAATTATTCACTTGTAATTAATTGCTTAACTGGGAATGTCATTAAAATAAGTAAAGCCATATAGTCTAATTAGAATAGTTTTCCAAATAGCGCACTGGAATATATACGCTTTCATCTAATATCCAGGTACAATAGATTTTCCTTATTAGCACGGGATAGACGTCAGTCATTGATTGAGGATTGCGTGACTGACCTACACCCGCAGGTAGGATGTTCCTCTGGGATGTTCCTGGAGGACAACATCGAGCAGATAGGAGATAAGCCAGCCAGGATTCCCCAGACACTGCTATCTCTCCCCCTTAGCCTGGGCCCCAAATTCCATAAATTGTGTAAGCTATCGACCCGAGCCCTTGCCACAGCGGAGCCTCGACGCCTGCCGTCCCGTCGCACACTGGTTGGCTAAGCTCTAAATTTAGGACTAAACATCGCTTCTACTTGACCGATCGTAATTATGTTCGTTATTAAATTGCCATGATGATGTTATTACAATTTTGGTTATACTGAAATTTAAAAAAAATTTCATGCTAATAAAACAATATAATTTAAATAAATCGATACGAACAATGTATACACTTTACTATTGTTTAATAATAATTTTATAAAACAAATTTTGATTTAGTTTTTACCCTACAATAAGCAGGTTGCATTTCATTGTAATCCATCTTGGTTTTATCAAAGAACCATATTTGTCGCACTCATCATAATTAATATTTGTAAAGTTATTTAAAAATATAATTACTAGTTAATTTATTTGAAATGTATGGATTTCATTCAATACCTCAAAAATTGTTGCGCAGATTTAAGTGGTTTTACAAAACGAAAATACATGATGCGATAATACAGGCATAAATAATAGCAATACACTTATAATATTCTTTATTGTGCTAAAATCTTTACAAATTACAATTTGTCTTATTAGGCAATAAGTAATTGAGATAAATGTTCTCATTCATACCATATTTAAAATCATAGCAATACAATGTAGCTTTAAAGGTATTAACACGCTCATCAATTAGCAAAAAAATACATTCATCTCGGTTACCAAACTTACATTGTCGTATTCATAAGTGTATTTATGAAAGGGTCTTATGATCACAAGCATTTGTGGTAGTAAATACTATAATTTATAAATATCTTCAGCCTAAAAATATAAATGACATGAGTTTGTCAATGTATTAAACCAGCCATTAAATAAGTGCGGACAGAACTCCTAATTCTAATGCAAAGTTTAGCATTATGTAGAGAAACTGTACATGAAAGTCATTTATGCATAGCGTCATTTGTGTAGGTTTAGCCTTTACATCACACATAAAAGATTCTTGTTGTTGTTGAAGCCGGTTTTAACACGCGCACCATAACCACTATATTTATGGAATCCAAACCACATTCTTCATGGGTCAATGAGTAAAACCAAACCAACTTAATTGGGCAAACAATTGCTGTTGTATTCCACTGTTGTTATATTACCGTCATTAATTGACAAACACTTTTTTCAGCTCTGATATGTATATATAAATTAGCTCTGTTATTAGCTATTTCTTAATACTATGAATAAATAAATCTAATTCTATGCAAACAACAAAGGATTTTGAAGAAATTATTTTCACTAATTGGGTTTTTCTAACTTTTTTCCGGTCACTACAAACATCAAAGCGTTTTCCCGGTTGGCCGGTCCTAACTAGTGATATCACAATCACTTTTTCATAAAGTTGACTTAAAAACATGAAACAATTGAAACAACAAAAAAGTTTTTTGTCAGGGGGGGGGTTTGTAATTAGACTATGCAATTGGTATGTTTTTTTTTTGTGTTCTTCTTCCAACCAGCATAAGACTCACAAGTATTGTAACAGAGAGAGACAATGAAATAATGTAATATCCCTCTTTGAAAATTAAAGTATTAGTGGCGATACCGAGCTAAGGATTAGGGTCGTTTTTTTTCTTCTTAGTTCTCTAATTATAAGATTAACGATGAGGGAAAATAAAGGGATATTTGGGTTGAGCGGATCCTTGTACTAGGAGAACCTGCTTGAAAGTGGTGTGAGGGAATTAAGGAGTGTGGGAAGCCTCGGTAGAGGTTGATAGTTGCATTACAGTGGTGAGAGTCCACTGGTGGCTAGGCCTAGAGGGACTCAAGGCATGTGGTGCAGTCTTATTTAGTCGGATAGCAGTGTTGGGTGCCCCTTAGAGGCTTGTTGTTGGTGGGCCAAGCGCCGTGATGTCCACCATTTGGTCTGCTTTACCATTTCTTGAGAGTTGCCATCTTGCCGGTAGCGGTGGCGGTGTCATGTCTCGGAATAGAGGGTTTTGGCTTTGCTTCATCGAGTCAAAGAACTTGATGTGTCTTCTTTGGATGGCTTCGGTGATGGTGGGAGTAGTGTGAGTTTGGGTGTTCTGGCGCACCGATATGGACCAATCAGAGTGCTCCATTTGGCCCCGCCCCTTTACCCCCACCCTACCCCTAGGCCACGCCCCCTTTACCACCACCCTAAACCTAGGCCACGCCCCCTTTACCCCCACCCCTACTAGGCCACGCCCCTTTACCCCCTCCTCACCCCTTCCCTCCCCCACCCTACCCTAACAAGCCAATGACATGGCTTGACGGCCATTTTGACCACGCCCCTTACCCCCACCCCGCCCTTATAAACAAAATGGAGACCCTTTAGACCACGCCCCTTACCCCCACCCCGCACTTTCATCCGCCATTTTGTTCCCCCACCTCCTTACATAACCGCCATCCCTGAACACCCTTTAATTCCCAATCTCCTCACCAGATAGCGCCTTATATCATAACCTTACCTATATATAACCACACTTGATGAACTAAATGACCGCTAGAGTGCGCCACCTTTATAACCTTCTTCATATATAACCTCATAATAATAATAACAAACAATATGGCCGCTCTATTTATATCCTTACTAGTTTATAACCATAACTTTCATCCGCCATTTTGTTCCCCCACCTCCTTACATAACCGCCATCCCTGAACACCCTTTAATTCCCAATCTCCTCACCAGATAGCGCCTTATATCATAACCTTACCTATATATAACCACACTTGATGAACTAAATGACCGCTAGAGTGCGCCACCTTTATAACCTTTTTCATATATAACCTCATAATAATAATAACAAACAATATGGCCGCTCTATCTATATCCTTACTAGTTTATAACCATATCGGAGACTATAATAATAATCATAATATTTACTTATTTATCATTTGTTTACATTCGAAATCGTATAAATAGGACCGAATTTTTAAATTTTTTTTCATTGAGTGTTCCTCTACGTTGAAGGAAACATCACCATTCTATAAAAGTAAGTATAAACATAATTCATTTTATACAATTTAATGAAATATTATTTTAATTTCTTTTGGTTATATTTTAGATGGCTTTGTTAGCAAACATTTTAAACAATGTGAACCAAAGTCAGAGCAGATTGGTAAATTGTCTGATCTATCGGTTGGTTTTTACTATGGAATAAATCATTTCGAGAAGATCAACACCAAGTTTGGAGACTGCATTATTGTCCATCTGAAATATACAGGACCGACTCAATATACCAATCAGCCGTCAAAGGTGTTCCTTCCAAAGCGATTCAGCTATGAAATAAGTGATGAAATGATAGCAGAATACGAAAAAACTGAAAAGAAAATTTCCTTACTCTACAAGGGATACATCGGAAGAAAATACGATATGGAATTTATATAAACATTTTATTGTAGCTACTTTTAAAAAAATATTAATAAAATGACGTTAAAATAATGTGTGTATTTTTTTTTTCTCCTCACTATAGATCATAAAACTTGATTTTTTTTTTTTCCATTTATACACGTAGAAAGACTTGTTAAAACAAGTTAGTGTAAGATTATCTTAGTATAAATTCATGTCTGTAAAAGGCATGTTGCATCAATTGATTTTAAATTTTTAGTTGAAAATAGGGAAAAGAATAAAACAGATTTAATATATTTAAAAAAAAAAAATTTTATTGTCAAGCTTTATAACATATTTTATTACATATAATTTAAAAAAATTTAATTACATAAAATAAATTCAAAATAAATTGTTTACAAAGAAAAAGTCTCTCGTAGCCAACTGGCTAAAGAATGAACCCGATAAAGGGTACACATTTTCGGATTGTCATTATGCACTAAGCAATGAGTGCCTCCCAACATGCGTACAGTCAAAGGCGGCTGTAAACTCTCAATTCTTGGACAGCCGTCATCTTCAAGATCAATTACTCTAGTTTGAGTGAAACGTTGAAGAAATAGCATTTTCTTCCTTCCTTTGACGTAGACCTCAGAACATTTGTCAAGAGTTTGACGAAGGATTGAGTTCAACATGTTGTATTCCACATCTCCCACGTTCCAATTGATACCGTGATAATGAGAGAATAACCATTTATTGGTACGTCTAGCGTTTGAGTTTAATTTAATTGAATTTTTGGGTGGCGGTGGTTTGAAAAGCCAATGACATATGCATAAAGAGTCAATGTCGAAAATTGCAAGTTCTTTGACAATAAAATCAAAATCATTGTCCACGAAACATTGGAGATCCGCCACGCAGGAGGTCATCTTGACAACTGACTCCCTAGCGTATGTCAATGTCTTATTTATACCATTCGGCGAACTATACCCGTTAACGGATTGTATTCAATTACTCTATCATGTATGATGAGACAGTAGGCTGTTGTAAGGTCCGAAAAATTATTTTTCGATTCAAACTCGAGTCTGACGTCTACTGGTCCACTTTTTATAGATTCGGTTTGTTTCGAGCAGTCGATCACAATCAAAGGCACTTTATTTTTGAAATTTTCCCAAGACGAAGGAGGATTAATATATTTTGAATCTTCACTGTAGTAAGACTGTTGAAACGCCGCGTACATGTGATAGAGTAGAGCGTATCGATTTGATGAAAAATCCAAGTTCATATCGTCATAAGGATAAGATTTACAATTCAGGTAGAATTTAACGTTTGTTAAATAGCAGTGATCGAATTGACTAGAATCCGTGAGGGGGTTATTTTTTCTATTAGTTTGAAATGCTAAAATGATATAACGCGGTTTTTCCAATTGATTAGATATATTGACCGACCAGATTTGCCTTTTGCTCGAGGGCAAGAGTGGATAGTCGAAGAGTTCCCAACTACGAAAAGGAATAGAAAACGTTTTTTCAGATTTTAGATGACGCATAAGAGCAAGTCTCTGACGTTCGTCTACCGTTACGTACGGTACTTTCCAACAGAGCTTGAGTAACTCAATCTTACACGCTTCGAGCATCTCTTGCCCTTCGGCTGGTACACTAGTTTTGAAACTGTTCGTGTCCTGTCGGCTTCTGATAAGAATCAATTCTTGCTGTACATTTAGTACGATTTTCGAGTAGTCTTCGAAGATGCCAAGCAAGGCAGCTAATGGAACAACCGCATTGAACTCTCCTTCGTCTGATGTAAAGTTATGAAGCTCATCGTCTGGATAACACCATCCTTGATATTTCAAAGAGTTTGACTGTCCACTTCTCAATGAAATGAGATTTTTTAAAGTAGACGTGATTCCTGGGGTTTTTACACGGTCAACTTCAACTCCACTCAACTCGTATCGAATCTCGTCAAAGAGGAAGGCGATTGCGTTGTTTGTCATCTTTGACATTCTTGGGATCGTGATTCCATCTTGTCGGACAAACTTCCCTTCGATGTAAAGCAGACTACGGCTTGGCAACGTGTACAAGTCTTGATGTTGCAAGCTGATGCGTATCTCATCACCAGATGAAAGTTTTGACGAAGTATACGGATGATGAGAGTGAAGTTCTATGCATTCGATTGAATTTTGAAACGTTGGACTTCCTTCCAAATTTAGTATTTCTTCCATGTTGATGATAGAACAAAATATCCAAGTGATTGAAGAAAACGTCGATTACTCTCACTTAACGGTGTACTCTCTCCTACGGTCTTCACCGGAATGAGGGTTTTCTCCTTCGCTGTACCTTTATATACCTTTCGAAAGTCCAAACCCATGGCTCCTATTGCTCTTCTAACTTAGGATGTTATGAACTCCAGTAAATATAGGAGGCAGAGTTGACCGCAATTATTCGTGCCAATCTTTTGATATTGTATCTTGTTTGTAGAGATTCGACAATTTTTCATATAACGTATAAATTCGGATGGAGGGTCAGCTCCACTGCTATCGAAGAAGTGAGCCGAATGCCCAATTTTCTTATAGGACACCCAATGTGTACCTTTTCCACTGCTCTTATCCAAATTGAAAATTGCACGTTCGTTTTTCCAAGCCTTAGTGGGAAATTCGTCACACATAAAAACTCCTCTAAATGTTTTGACTTGAAACACTTTTGCCAATAGTTGTAAATCTAAAGTGCTCAATCTAGTTCTTGGTATGATTCGTTGAAATTGTTTGGCTTCCTCACTCAATTTACTCGGACAGCCTCCTCCTCCGATTCGTTGTGGTGTGATGATAATGCGCAGTTTCTTTTTGCTTTTCTTGTTGTTGACTGGTGAACGTTTCATGACGGAATGATTACATTTGACGATGACACGTCTTATATATCGATGTTGTC
The DNA here is from genome assembly GCA_930367205.1 of Acanthosoma haemorrhoidale. NCBI lineage: Eukaryota > Metazoa > Arthropoda > Insecta > Hemiptera > Acanthosomatidae > Acanthosoma > Acanthosoma haemorrhoidale. Next base: position 82,218,413 of record OV884014.1, on the reverse strand, counting down.
AGTATTTTCCCAGCTGTTGTGTGAATTATCAAAACCTAACCACTTGACAAGAACTTTATCACCTTTCTTTTTTATGATTTTCTCAACAAGATAGCAGTTGGGGTATTTGACTGGTTGTAGCTCTTCTTGATAGAAACCTCCAGCGATAGTTTCACCTCGATCATCCTTCAAATGATATGTTACGGGTACAGTTTTTTTGACTCGAGCAATAGTGAAAATTTCCGTTGTCCAAGACGGTTGATAGCCTTTAGCAAACTGAGCTTTGAATTTTGATATTCTGACTCGGTCTCCGACTTTATATTTGGGTAAATTTCCAATGAGTTTGTGATCTTTTGAGCCGTACACTTGATTTAATAGCTGCTTTTCAATTTTTTTCCCTTTCACTGAGTTCGGTGCCATTTTGATCGTACTATGTTTTCTTTTGTTGTATTCATTGAGAAGTGGATTTAAAATGTGAAGCCATTTATAGTCACCTTGCATACTAAACTTTTTCCACATCTCAGATTTTAATGTTCAATTGAATCTTTCCACTATGGAAGCTTTCATATTGCTATATGTAGAGTAATGATTGATCTCATTATTGTCTTTCATCAATTTTTTAAACTCCTTATTGTAGAACTCTTTGCCGTTGTCTGTCTGAATATTTCGAGGTTTCCTCTTTGTCAAGATTTTTTCAAATGCCAGCTTGACTTCAAGCGCTGTTTTATTTTTGACTGGTACCGCCCAAGCGTATTTAGAGAAGCAGTCGATAACTGTGAGTACGTATTTGTAGCCATTATTCAATCGCGAGTACGGAATCATTTCTACTAAATCTGCCTGCCATAAATCATCAATCCCCTTGAGTAGAACGGATCTGCGTTTGAATGTCCTTCTGACTGGTTTGTGCAACTCTCGTACAATCTGCTCTTTGAGAGCCGTCATAATAATATGATATGTTTCTTGTTGTCTAGTCGACGTCTCAGGACGAAATGATGGTGTTTGGAACGATTCCGTCTTTAAATATTGGATGTGGAAGTGATTTTCAATTTTAAGCTATAATACCTCCTACTCTGAGTCGTTTCTCTACACGACGAATCTCAAGACGTTTTTGAGCACCGTCAGGCGAATCAATCAACTCTCTCATCCTGTTCACTAAGAAATTAGGATCATGAACAACTTCACCCCCTTTTTTCGGTTGAAATAGTTTCGAAATAACTTTATTATATTTCCTATTGAATTTATTACGATGTATTGCAGAAGTGGGGCTATAATTCTTCCGATGAGCATTTGTCTCATTTAATATCCTCTTGTATATATCATAGTCATTCTTTTTAGCTAGTTCGAGATTTGGATCGCTCATAAATAACAACTCATAAAGACCACATGTACCATTATATGCATTGTGTCCAACGTAAATAACATCTTTCTTAATCGAAACCACTGTATCTCCAACGGTGAATCTCTCACCATCATAGACTACGCCATAGGTGGTGTCAAGATCTTTTATATCGTTGTTAATAAGTTTTTTAACGTATTTAGATGCGATTGTACCAACTTCTTTTAACTTGTATCTAACTGTTTCGCCCCCTTCTGGAGTTTGTGCCTCCTCTCTCATCATCTGCAAAGAAGATTTTGGCTCTATGACCTCTTTATTTTCATATTTTGGTGTTGTAGCAATCGGGGGGATATCCTCCGCTTGAGGACTATATTCATATAATTCATCTCCCGTAACCCCCACTTGAGGACTATGTTCATACAATCTCTCTTCCGCAGGTCCGGCTCCATCGTTCTCTGACACAAATAATTTCATTCGAGGCGTTTCTAGGGAATTAGTCGTCGACATGACTCCCTTAGCCGGAATATAAAAATAAGTTGGGAGGGCGATATTGCATGATTTTTTCTCCTTCTTCACACGCTGAGATGAAAAATTGTCTTGATCCTGATCCGTAGTTAAGGCTGTTTGAAAGTTTAAGCTATTCAGGGTCCTGATAATAGGTTTATATTTTTCTTTCAAGTACTCATCAATCTCTTCTCTATTTCTCTTCAACAAGTTGCACTTTTGTTGGATCGCTTCCCTCGCTCGGGTGATTTCACGAGTGACCGCCTCAGAAGATGTTGACTGCTCCATGTCTACTATTAGACTGAGCCTGAGGTGACCATTTAAGGTATTATATATGTATCGAATCCTTTTCGATATCTCCCGTTTTTTATCTCTCTCTCTTTGTCCAATACGATAAATGCATATTTATCATCTTTCCAACACCAATGACATATATTTCTGAAAGTTTTCAAATCCATATCCGAGTTGATGTGATCATCATAGATCCTTCTCATATTTAGTTCATCTTGTCGGAAGAGAATGAGGAGATTTGCATTTTCTCTGATTAAATGTTTTGGAACTCTCGTATAACTTTGACTCAAATAGAAAATGTCCACGCCATTATGTCTTCCCATGCAAAAATATGCTCGTACGTTGTCTAGTTTATCGCAAGCTATGTCATCGAAAATAAATATCGAATCAGGTCGAGCTTCCTTTGGAGGTGGTACATTTGCGTTATTGCCATATTGAAAAAATCCAATGTTCTCTAAAGGCTCAAGTACTCGCCCCAATTGCCTATACTTTGGCTGATGCAATGATTTAGCGAATAAATATATATTATCGAACCTTAAACCTTTAAGATGGTAAATCAAACTCAACATGAGATTCGTTTTCCCGCAATTAGATGGTCCGCATACGAGACATCTGATAGAATCGGGCAATAGAGAACCGTGCCTCGATGGTTTTTCCTCTGGGGAGCCGCAATTGTCGAGACTGACAATGCGTAAAGTGTCGTGTTGCTTCACCAGACGCATGTTGAATACTGACCAGAATAGCTTCATCGCTTCCTCTTTATATACTTACTTATAGACCAATTTTACCTCTGATGAATGAAAGGGAAAAAATAAAAAAACTTTTAATATTAGTATAATTTTTTTTCTGTGTAAGCACCCATCTTAGTTTTCTATGTATAATTTAGAAATAAAAATGTTAAAATACATGTGTTTTTTTTTTGTTTTTTTTAAACCTTAAATTAATAAATAGAACAAAAAAAATGTGATTTTAAAAATAAAACAATTTGTTGTAAAAAAATTTTTTTATTGGTTGTACTCAAATTTTTCAATAACATTGTACAAAAAAGTCAATGATTTTGAAACATAATCAAACAGTTCACACAATTTAATACATTCGCATTTTTTCAAAATAATATTTGGTGATATTAACTTTATATATGGTGTGATGTTTTCATTCAACAATAGTGTCCATGGATAAGCATGTTCAATTTTCAAGCATCTTACTTTACCTCTTTTTGTTAGTGAGATGTCAATATTTTTTAATCGAATCGAATCATTTTCTTCTGTGACGCTCGCAGCATCAGTTTTTATCTTTTTTTTCTTCTTGAAATGATCCAAGATGTTTGAAGACCTGGCTCTCAATTCATCCCATTGTTCTTTGTCTAGGTAGATTGTAGATTTCTTGTCGACTAGAGCTACCATTGGTACTCCAGCACGGAGCCCCACTTTTATAAACTTTTTTAATAAATAATTGAGTGGATAGACAGTTACTAATGCTAACTCTGTTGTGTACTGAACCATCATCGTTGATAAACTGAACCCTCAAGTGTGGTTATGTATAGGTAAGGTTATGATATAAGGCGCTATCTGGTGAGGAGATTGGGAATTAGAAGACAAAATGGCGGATAAAAGGGGGTGAGGAGAGGGTTTGTTATTGTTTACAAATAATATTTTTGTTTACATTTAGTTTCCGATATGGTTATAAACTAGTAAGGATATAAATAGAGCGGCCATATTGTTTGTTATTATTATTATGAGGTTATATATGAAGAAGGTTATAAAGGTGGCGCACTCTAGCGGTCATTTAGTTCATCAAGTGTGGTTATATATAGGTAAGGTTATGATATAAGGCGCTATCTGGTGAGGAGATTGGGAATTAAAGGGTGTTCAGGGATGGCGGTTATGTAAGGAGGTGGGGAACAAAATGGCGGATGAAAGTTATGAAAGTAAAGGGGCGTGGCCTAGTAGGGTTGGGGGTAAAGGGGGCGTGGCCTAGGGGTAGGGTGGGGGTAAAGGGGGGCGTGGCCTAGGTGTAGGGTGGGGGTAAAGGGGCGGGGCCAAATGGAGCTCTATGATTGGTCCATATCGGTGCGCCAGAACACCCAAACTCACACTACTGGTGGGGACTTCGAACTTTTTGTGGATGTCGGGAGCCTTAATATCACGAAAAGGGGTATGCCATAGTGCCGTGCGCAGGACTTTGTTCTGGAAGCTCTGGAGTCGAGTTATTGTGCTAGTGTGTAGGCATTGGAAGTGTGGTGTCCCAAAAAGTAGAGCTGACCTCAGGACGTGATGAGATGCTGGAGAGAGTAGTAAGTCCTACGTACTCTTTTCAACTTCTTCTGCAGGTGTGTGCCGAACGTCATGTGTCTGCCTAGGTTGATGCCGAGGTAGCATATGCTGCTGGAAAGTTTGCATTCAGTCCCGTCTATGGTGAAGCTGGGTGGACGCTTTCGTTTTACACGCTGGAAGGAGAAGACGATCCCTTGAGTTTTAGCCGGGTTCACCTGAATATGGACAGCTCGTAGCCTGTCGGTGACCAACTGACTGGCACCCTCTGCAGCCTTTAGAGCTTTCGCTGGGTTGAGGCTGGTGCTGTAGACCCCTATATCGTCCACATATGCCGCTACCTCACAATTGGAGTATGATGCTCCTACTATGTGCGCGGTGTTGATGTTGAAGAGTAGGGGTCCCAGCACCGACCCTTGGGGAACTCCGACGACCAAGTACCTATTATTTTAATTCTATTATAATCCGCTGAACATTGGTTATTGAAAATTGAAAAGATGAGTGAATGAAGTTTTTTTGGCAATAAAATATTGTTTGAAAAATTCTTCCATTAATGAATCTGACTGGGATCACTTTCGCCAGATTCTTACAGACTCTGTAGACCTCAAAGTACCCCTGTAAACATCCTAAGACCTAAATGATGCAGTGCATTCCTTCACTACTCTGATCCAGAGGTTGGCCTGGGAGGCATCGTCACCCCACCGTCATCTAAAAAATCACAATCAAAATCCTTTTCCTCAGTATCTCATAGACCTAATCCAATCCAAACGCCACTCGAGAACAGTGTGGCAAATATCCCGACATCCTGCTGATCGTCGCTCATACAATCAGTACTGCAGATTGGTAAAGCGGCAATTGGCATCCTTCCGTTCCGATTCTTTTAATTCCTATCTCTCCTCTCTGTCTACAAGGGATAACTCCTTGTGGAATCTAACTAAGAAAATCCTAAAATATCATCTTGTTTCACACCCACTCCGTCGTGATGACGGGTCCTGGGCTGCTTCGGATGGTGAGAGGGTGGATTCGCACTGCATCTTTCCCGTACTTTCACTCCTCACCTTATTCATCGCTCAACTGTTGAAGATTTCTTCACTTCACATAACCCTCTCTCACTACCACCAAAAGCCGTTAACCCCTCTGAGGTTAAATATCTTCCCCTCTGAGGTTAAAAAATAATTGAGAATATTCTAAGCCAACGACTGCAAGTCATTCTCATTCATATTTATAGTGGCATTGCTTGAATTGAATTCAATGAAAGTATGTTTTTGGTATTTCTCTGCGGTCCGCTACTAATAAAATTACTATTTCTTTTCTTAGACTAGACAGTCTGATTTATGTCTGTTCCGTGCGCCTCTAGGATATATTTCTAAGGGTATTTTTGGCCCAGTGTGAAGCAGTTCCTGTGTGACAGGGACATTTTCCCTTTACTTCTCTTCTTGTCCCTACGTGACTGGAAATGTCTATGTATATTCACTGACCCTAGGCCCCCCTCGGCTCATCAACTCTACGACGCTGTATGCCCAAAGGATCTTTTTTCTTTTTACTGTGACAGGTTTTCGTATCGTGCACCATCTAGCAGGCCTCCCGGAAGTGTAAAAGATCCGAAAGGAGTACTTTATTTTAATAATTGTTATAGCATTTAATTCCAAATCAATTGGCGGAGTTTAAAAAAAACACCTGTTTATTGCTATCAAAAAGGTTTATGAATGTAAAATTTTTCGAACTAAAACTGTTCCACTGATAAAAGTAAGCTGTTTCATTTCCAAAAACAAGAGAGAGAGAGAGAGGGCAGTGAGTAGGTATCAACTGTAGTTGACATCCCGTAGAAAAAAGTAAAATAGACCCTTCTAGTCCAAAAATGGAGTAAGTACACAAGTAATCGTTATTAAAAAACAGAGATCAATAACTTCATTTATTGATTAAGCTGGAAAGTTTATTAAATAAGCATTTACATTGTTAAAGTTCTGTGATATTCAAGACTCTTGTTCTTTGTACCAGGTTCTTTCATCTCCCCAATGCATTTCAGCTCCTCCCGCCTTCGTGCTGGTGTTACCCAGATATACCAAACCTCCCCCCCCCCACTATGTTCCAAGCCACAAGGTGGTACGAAAGCTTAGATTATTGAACATCGGCTGGTTGTTGTTACCGATTTTTTTTGCTTGAAATATCATGGACATCTAAAAAACAATAAACTATAACCAAATAAAAACAATCAATTTTGTTTTTATAAGAAAAATAATTTAATATTATCCCTCTTGACTAAGATTTTAAAATTATTTATTATTACTAACAACGATCACTAAAATAGGATTTCTCTGCAAACACATTGAAAAAAATTATCAGCAGACTATTGTTTGAATTTGTTATTTTTTAACAAACTTTATTAAAATGTAGGACTTCTTATTTTCTATGGATGCAAAAAGTTTCCTATTAATACGTTTTGAAAACTCTTATTTTTCAAGATAACAAATAATTCAAGGAAAAGTAATTTAAATTATTCTGATAAAAGTTTAGACTCTAGCAAAAGGTGTTAAAACTGAATAAAAAGTTAGGTTTTTGAATACTCAGGCTATAAATAGGCTCGGTATTAATATTTAAATTCAACTGAATTATAAGTGCTACTGATAATAAATTCATATTACTAATAGTGTACTTGAATACGAAGATTAAGAGGAATACAATACCCTCAAAATAACTGTTGTGTTTTTATGTTTAAAAATCAATAAATTTGGATGGTAGTAAAACACTTGTTTATCAAAATATTACTTATCATTTTTGCTCCATTTTAGCCTCACTATTGATGGCTCCTATCACAGTACGTTATATTTTTCAATGTCATCATTATGTATTATAATATTGAAGAACACTTTATAATTAAATAACCAGTACTTAAGTTTGTCAGTGTTGATAACGTATACATAGGAATAATGAATCTGTTAACATAATTGACGAGGATGAAGTAAGGTGCTTTACTTTCATACTTGGATGTGTCTTTTATGTTCACTGCATTCGAAATGAGCTCGTATTTATCCTTCAGCTAGCGTTGATATTTCTTAATAGACTATCCTCAAATTTGTTTTTGTGAATCATATACACAAGTTCAGTTTACATTAGTCTATAAGATCAGTTTAAAGTTCTTTTTTTTTTAGCTAATTAAGTTTTTGAACATAAAAATGATACTTCCCTCTTCTTGATACATTTTAAGGTTATTAAATAAAAACTATTTTACGATGTTGGTTTTGTTTGCAGACCATGATAGAAAAAGTATATAAAGATAGAAATATCCCTAAAAACTGAAAAAAATCTTTTTTTTGTAAACTAATAAAACGGTTACTATTTTTAAGGCACATACAGGACATAAAAATACACGAATAATTACACAGCCATTAAGCCATTCAAGAAATAAAATTTAAAAAAGTCGTTCGTATCTATCTTTAATTTGTTTTTAATACTTAGCACTTATATTCATTTATTTGCTAAAATTTTATTTCCTTATTCCGTTCAATGTTAATCGTCATGTAGAAAATGTATTATAGTTTTACATAATTAAGAAATATAATTATATTGACTAATAAAAATTGTACGGCGGAATACAAGGAAAATAAATAAACTGTCTCAACAGACAACAGTGGAAAGTCCTGGGGTACAGAGAAATTACAAAAAAAATACCTTACAGGGAATTTCATGTTCCTTGGAATAGTGAGCATTGATATGTGTTGTTCAAAATATATCAGCATTTATCGCTAGTTAGATGGTGGAAAATCGTGATATATTGTAAATAATTCAGAATTCAACCTTGGTCCAAATAAAAAAGGTTTTTGTTTTTGAGAGGTGTAAGATCACGTGATAAAATTTCTAGCCTGAATAGATAAAAAAAAATCGATTATTGATGTGAAACAATTCCTCATGTATCTCTTGTTATTTTAAAGTACTGAGAAAGCTATTGGTATTCTTGATGCAATGAAACATAGTTTGAATTTGTTAAGCTTAATGTTGCTGCCTTTAATGTAAGTCTTATGAACTGGCAGTAAAGGTGTTTTATTCGAAATAATATCTGGATAGATAGTTTCGTTTCTGATGGTCAATATCAAGAGTTTTGTTTCCTGCTAAGCATTATAATTATATTACCCTTTCCGCTGAAAATGTTTCAGGTAATGACAGTTTGAGAATGCTTTTCTTTGCAATTCTTCTGACTGCTGTGGCTGCGGATGGCATTCCGCCTCTCTGCCAGCCAGAACTTGGGGCCGCTGACTCCATATGGCGCCGGAACCAGACCCAAGAGCTGCAACTGGATCTGATGGTCAGTACTTGTATAATTATGTATTTGTGTATTTACGTAATACTTTATAGATTGTATGCTTGGGGTGTGAGACAAAATAACACAAACAGGCGCATATTCATGCTGATAAAGACTAGTTTATTTAGGAGAATTGATTAATTAATGTCTTACAACGATCGTGAGAGGCAGTTCGGAACATGACTGCCGTGTTACTAATATGTTTGCGTTAGTTACATACTTTCTATTTAGTTACACAGTGTGTTTGAATGTATTTAGTAAGTTCAACCCTACAGTGGCATAATATGCTATCATTAAGCAAGAGAGCGCTCGGTTCGAGATTAACCTTTCAAAATCTTATAACATAAAGCAGCTAAATTATTTTATTCGAAAAGCCTCGACGGAACAAACGTTCTTAAGACACTTCTTAGATACTAACTATCTTTGTTTGTAAGAATTAAAGCTTACATCAACCTGCCATGGCTTGTAAAATAATGCAGATATTATTAAATTTCAAATTCAATTTCCTCACTAATTGAGAGGGAATGGGCTTCCATACAGGTGGAGGGTAGTGTTCTTTCGTTTGTCTGCCGGTCAGGTCAGTCTTCTACAAACCAAAAGTTAAGAATAAAACTAATGAAAACGCTTAAAGAGAATGCCAAGTTTAAATGTAGAGGAAGTAGGGTCAAAGAACGAAGCAGAGGTATGTACCTGCACGTTTTTTGTTAACAGGCAGACTGTATGTCGTGTGTTGCACAAAAGTGGAGAAACTTTTTACTCAATAGCTTAATTTTCTGGAGTGCGCAGGGAAAATTCCAACCATCCTAAAACATATATGTGGCAAGATGATACATAGAATATATGTTACACTTGAAAACGAACTTCACATATACAAAGAGTTGCTAAAACTAATTTAAACTTAAGGTGTAGTACCTAGGGCTCATATCCAAACCATTGAATATCACAAGAATCCAAACATTCCAATCTGAAGTCCTCAACATTGGAGTGAAGGGCTTCTGAGTGGAATGTTCTGTTGTAAACGAAATTATAAATAAATACTTATATCCAAAATAATAATGCTGTACAAGCAAATTGTAATTTTTCAAATGAAGATCTTTATAATTATATACAGAAGTTATTCAGTTGAAAGATCTTGCCAACCTTTAGTTTTGTCTACATTACAAAAACTGTTTAATCATCAAATCGATCCGAAATTTATTCATAACTTTGAAAAAACATTCTGGGTGTTCAAAGTTAACAGTGAATATAAAACTTAGCGTATGGATTTGTTGGAACATCGACTTTGGTCGATGAAAGAGAGATGTTAAATATTCATCCACATAGTTATAGTTAACATATCTCAGGGGAAAGCAGAATAAACTGTTTTAAAGTTGCAACGACAGAATGTAAGCAAAAAATAAATCACGAAACAACTATTTTGAACTGAAACTATGTTTCGGTCAAGTTATGAGTTTTCTTATGGCATAACTTAAAAAATATATTAGAGTTCATTTTTTTATTCCTCTTCTATCTTTCAGTATGACGTTGACACACTATTAGAATTTTATACGTGGGGGGGGGGGGCAATAGAAATCACCTGTTTTATGTTTTGAGACGAATTTGGTAGTTTTTTTTTTCGCCAACTTAAAGCAGTATAATTTAATAACTAGTTATTAATAAAACGTATCGAGAAATTTTATTTTAAGACACGGACAGCTCCCGCCGTCCAGTATCATTCCATATTGTTTCATCACCTTTAGTCACAGTTTAGACTTATGGTTAAAATAATATTTTAAATAATGAAAACAAACGAAAAAGACGAAGTACAAAACATATTTAAATAAAATACATATGTCTTAACCGTCCCTTTAGCAGGGTTTAGTATGTTGACTTTATTTAGGACCCCAGAATGTTTTTTTTTTGGTAAGGTCTGGTTCTGGTCAAGTGATGAATCCCGTCAAGAAAATATGCTTGAGTGAAAACAGTCTAGAATCATTAACATCTCAGTGCCACCTCTCAACTGCTGTGATAAACTCAATCGGCCCTATATCTTGAAATGCTATAGGAATCTATTTGTCAATATATATTTTCTAATGGTAATTAATAACTAAACCGATAAAATGTTATGAAATACTACACGGTGAAGTTATCTCCCAGCTAAAACGAAGTTAGCTTTGAATCGAATCTGAATAACTTGGAGACTTGATTGGAACTGGGAAAAGCCATCTGGAGCCTAATAGAGCTTGGCGGCAAGTTGGGATTGAGGAAATGGAAGAGCGCAGATAGTCATCGCTTGGCAGGAAGACCCGTTACTAGCATTCATATGCAGATATTGATACATTGAATAAGGGCTCTCATAGTAGGGCTTTTGAGTAGGCCTGAGAGCCGCACGATTAACGTGCCTAGTTCGATCTGCTGCCATCATTAAAAGTTAGGGAATGAGTTAGAAATCAGCTCAATGTAAATCCAGTAAATCACTTCCATCAGATGAATGGGACAGCTTATATGATAATAAATTTAGAAAATTTAATGGCAGAGTCTTAAAGGGGACTAACTTCTTTCATAAATCTATGAAGGGTAATAATTGTATAGAAGAATGTTTGGGAAGCAAGAAGAAGATTTAAGGAGTGTTGACCCTTTGGATGTCTGATAACCACTTTAAAATAAAACAATAATATCCAACTTGTACTGAGAGTTCTGTGGCCTGAATATCTACGGTTAGTGTCGTATCACTGGGCTCGCGATAGTAAATAAATATTTATTTTTCAATCATCAATATCATTTTAAATACTATGACGTAAAAGCCTGAATTTCAATGACCAAAATTGTTTAACAAATAAAATGAAGTGTTCTTGGCCAAAGAAAGTATAATAACTTGATAAATATTTATAAAAACTCTATTTAAAAGATCTATGACGTCATTTGTATACTATAATGCTACACATTCTTTGGGCAACACTAAATGCTTTTCATATCATAATCCTGAAAGACTTCAGCTTCTTTAAAAAATATTACGGCCTATAGTTTTAGGTTAGTACAAGGATACATCCTCCAGAACTCATTGCATAAAACAGAAACATTATCTTATTTGACTCATTTGAATGTTATCGGTATTGAATATTGACTTGTTTGGTAATATAAATGAATAGATAATCGAATAATTGTTTGTATTTTTTAAATAATTGAGTGTATTTATAAAATCAACTATAATCCTCAGTAATAATAACTGAATACCCAAAAGTGTTTATAGTTAATTAATAAAAGACTCTCATTATACCTTTGCTATAACCAATATATCAGTGGAGACCAAACTATTCCTCTGTTGCAGATAGGTGGGTAGGTTTTTTTTATTTTCTCTTTGGGTTTCCCGTTTGCGGAAAACTAACAGAAGCTGTCGGACTTAGGTAGCACATGCTTTACAAAAGGCCAAAGTATTCTCGAACCTGATACCAGGAGGAAAAAAAAATACTTCCCACGCAGCTCACAGAGGTTTCTGAGCTTGATAACGACTTCTGCTGGATCAAAGGTTCAATAACGCAGAGAACGGCCAAGTGGTCAGTATCGTCCCTTAACTTTTTTCCTTAACATTTTATCGGTGTGGTTACCAGTATTCGTCCTTAACTATTATTATGCTTCAAAACTTACAATCAATTTTGTAAATTTCGTTAAAAAAAATAATAACATACTTTTTTTTTTTTTAATTAAAATTCCTTTATTGTGCTATAATTACAATCTGCCTTTTATAAGGCAATAAGTAATTAAGATAAATGATCTCATTCATACAATATTTACAGTTCATCATTCACTCGCTCATTCATACAATTTGCAAACAGCCCAGAGGCCCCACAAGTCCACATGGTTGTCACCCCCCTCACTTGCGAAGGAGGAAGCGGAGTCTTGGGAAGTCCCCCACGCTCCTCCGTCAGCCGCATCACCGGATACTAGCCAGTGGAGGCTGACCAAGAGCGCGAGAGCCACAGACGCTCAGGACATGATTGGAGAAACTGGCCATTGCCAGGACTCCCACTGTCGCGCGTTTATAGCAGGTCACGAGGCCACTGCCGTTTCAGTCTCCGAGGAGGATTATAGGGATGAGCGGCGCAGTGCAATGACTGTGCTACAGGATTAGGGTGGTTGGAAAGGCTACTGTGGAATTTCGTAAACTTGGAAGGGATGAGTTCTAGAATGTAGGGTATATTAAGGTCGTTATGAAGGGTTTTGTTGCTGACATAATAAGGGGCATTTACTATTGTTCTCAGGACTTTTGATTGAAAGGATTGGATACGCTTGATGTTCGACTTTTTTGCTGTCCCCCATAATACCATACTACATAACGACCTCATTTCATAACTGCAGTTATAACCTACATTTACATACTACATAACGTAAATGCGTACATTTTTAATAAAAATCATATTATTTTTATCTGTGTTTATAAATAAACATTTTCATTTGAATCGTTTAGTTGACTCAGCATTAATAATTGGGATGTATGAATTTATTTATACTTAATTAATTAATATTTTTTTTTAATTTTGAGGGTTTTTTTTTAAGCTGAAATATTTTTAATTTGTGTATTTTTATAAAGCTTACTTGGTATTATATAAGTCCTTTTGTCAATATAGAGACAACAAATTTTACTTTGAGATCCTTTTATTACTTCTGTAACTCCCTTTATGTATATTGATTGATATGTTTTGTAACAAATATAAAATTAACATTGGTTCGATTGAAAAACTAGTCTATCCAAGGATTAGTGAGTGGTCCCACCATTTTATTCTAAATTTGTATGTTTTACTATTAATATTTTCCCCAAACAAAGTCCGTTTACATTTTCATTCCTTTTTTATTTACAATAACTACACATCCAATTGTATAATATACAAAATCATCCCTGCTTCCTTCTCCTATCGTAGGAGGTGACATTCTTGCAGGTGGTTTTGGGGGATTCCTGGGCTTTGTCATTCGTGAGTATATTCTACAATTTTATATTGGAAGTACACAATGAATGAGAGAGTGAACACAAAATTGTATATATGGAATAAATGAGACCATTTAACATAAATTGCACATTTCCTATATAGGGCAGATTTGTGAAGAAACAAAATAATGAAAATAAAAACTTTTCTAGGAGTCTAGAATTAGATCGTTGTTGGTTCTCAGTCCAAAGGATAAAATCAATTTTACCTCATTTTATAACTGCAGTTATAACCTACATTTATTTATGCGCAAGCGCGTTAAGCAGCTCTTGCTGCTATTTTGAAGAGCTGATAATGGCAACAAACATTTTACTCTGGCTCCTGCAAACGTTTCCTGCAAATATCTATTTCGCAATTTTGATCAAAAAGTCGCAATTTAATATAATTTCTACCTCGGTCGGTTTTTTAATAAATAAAAAAAATCATAAAATCTATTTCAAACCGATTTAGAACGCATTAAGAGTCCAATTTCAATCGTTGGATCTCTAAACTTATTTTTTGGAATATCTTTTACCCTGTTTTTCGCTAATGTCTTTAAAGTGGTCTTTAATTTGTGGAAAAAAATTTTAGTCAGATTCAGATTCACTCACTTTTAAGTTTTTTTATTTAATTTTTACCAAGAAACCAATCTTATTATTTTCACGCATTAGCGGACTTCTAATAGCTTGAGACTAAAAGTAAGTTACAGTTTTATACTCAAGAGGAAAATAGATTATTTGCAACGTTTATTTAAGCTTCAGGCGGAAGGAATGCTTTATAGCGACAGTTTAATTGTCAAACGAAAGAGGGAGAAAGAATTCCTTACAGCTATGCTCACAATGGATCGGTTGACATATAGGAATGAGCCAAACCTTTTTAAGAAAGGACCTACCCCGAGGACATCACTCTTGCCTGAAAAACGGCATATCCATTTGAAATTGGCTAACCGAGTACTAATGATTGAGTACTGGCTCACTTAAATCAGTTGGTCTTTTCTGAGACAAGTTGGATCTATAAAATTAATTGAATTTGTTTATCGATGAAAAGTGTATCTTCCACGACTCCATTGAGCTCAATAATGTATACAAAAATTTAATACTATAATATATGTAACCTTTTAATTAAAACAAAAAAAACAATACAATTTTTAGCCACTTAAAATAATTTATTCGTCTAAAATATGTGAATAAAAAAATAAATGAGTAGAAAATGGGGAATTAATACCGAGAAATGCTAACAGACTCTGCTTGAGTTTCATAAATACACATATAATTCATGACTTGTTTAATCACTATGATCGAAAACTAGCATTCTGCTAACGAAAAAAAATAGTAAATAGTTGAAGTATTGACCTAAAATAAACCAAACAGGGAATGTGCACTACACATCATGATAAAGACACGAAGTCTCGGACTGTAGATTAGTGTGTCTATGTAGTTTGTCGTGGAAGTTTTCGTATAGTGTTTTAATCGGTCGTGGATGTACGGAATTTTTAGGCAAGTGTGATGGGTATGATCTCATAAAATGGTGCTTAGTACCTTTAAATTTCATTTTGCGTCGCCTGGTCAGGAATTGTCCCCAAAGGGGGAAGACGCCCATCATGGGCTAGGGTCACTACAACCCGGCCACTGTCCGTTGGGCGCCAAGAAAGAGATAAAATGTGTGGTCTTTGACCTTTGCTAGTGGCCTTGTCGTTGGGCAGCTTTATTCGTATTGATCTGACTCCATAAGATCTTAGAAGGTGTGCCACAACAAAGCACTATGTTCAGGAGAAGAGGAACAGGGCAAGTATTATAGGTAGTTTATCTGGTCCTGAAATGACCACGAATTCACACTCAATATCTAAGGGTAGGTGAAAACCGTCCGGATACCAAAGGCGAGTGTGAACCGGAGAGAGGCAGACTGGAACGCCGGGGGAGACGCTACTAGGTAATGTTTGTACTGTATTGGTAATGTATGTCGGTGGCCGACGTTCGCGAGGAAGAGGTCTCTTCAAGGAGGTGCTAGTTTTAGCGAGAAAAAGACAGAGAATCCTACTAGGAAGGTGTGGGGTCTGACAAGGCCAGACTAAAACATTGTGAGTTTAGGAAAGAGAGAAGCAGAGGTAGTTGAATAAGAAAGCCATGGTTCGAGTAAAGTGCAGAGAGAGAGCAGTGTTCTCCAGGTGCCAGGTTCTGAGAGTCTTAAAGCCCCTAATCTGGCTCGTTATATACGAAGGTAGCGGGGGGTCACCCCGACGCGACTCCTAGCGCCTTCAGCTGTTTCGTACACTAGTTTCCCTCTATCTTACTTACGCTTTAAGGTTTTTCGTATTAAAATATGGAAACATGGGTGGATATTTTCTGGGCCGAGAAGAGGGGAACTTCTATTTATTCGTGGTGAAGTTGACACAACAACCCTTAACCACAGTGTAAAATCAGAACGTTAACTGTAATGTACTGAAGTCACCGTCATGAAATTAGACGCTTTGGATGAAGGTGCTACTTGCCACGTTGTTGCCTCATGCGAGCGGGGGACTAATCACTAATTTTCTTATTGTTTAATGATTGAAAATTTTGAAGTAAAAGGATCACGTGGATAGAAGAGAAGCAGAGTGGCAACATGGCTTGCCATTTATTGCATTCTTGTAATTTCGTGATGACAACTATAGGACTGTAAATCGTACGTACAAGTAGAGCCAAGAGATTACCATTTTTTCCATCGAATTATTTTTTTTACATGCCCGTTATTATACCTTAACCCTGAAATATACAAGAGTTTTCTGATAACACTATATAGGACGACAGAAAGATATACGAACGGCACTAGCTTCAAAGTAGGGCCTAACTCAATAGCGGCAGTTATTCATCTCATTAAATATACATGCTTTGTTGCTCAGAAAAAAAAATGTAAAATAAATAAAATTATCCGTAATAATTTGATACAAGAATGCTTTACCATATTGAAGTCTACACCAGAAAGTATCATTTATGAATGACGAAATGAAATATTTTAATAATAAAAAAACATTTACAGGTCATATTTGTGAAGGGTAAGTTAAGACTCACTATGTTTCTCTGAAAATTCCATTACATAATTGCAACTAATACTCAAGAGTGGATGATCCGCGTTGGATGGCAATATTTTATCTTGATTGGTCAATTTCAAATACGCTATTGGCTCGACACGCAGGACAGTGATTACTCTCAATTACATTCGGGTTTGCATAATAAATAATGTCAACTACAAAATGAACATTTATTTTCTAAAGGTAGGGATAACAAACTAAAGAGAATTGCTGGAAGGGAAAGACTAATATTGTAAGTGTGTATGTGGATGCTGGATAACATGCATTAGCTTACTCACCTTAACGATAAATGTGACTTGAGTTCAAAAGCTATGAAATATTCATAGTTTTTTTTTTTCATAGTTCAAATAGTCATGTTTCATCCAAGCAGAAAAATATTCAAGGATACACAAAATAATTCGGTTTGAGAGTCAACAATAGACTCACGTATTTACTGAAGCTCAAAGAAAATCCAATAGGACCAGTCAATATTATGACTGTTTCCAATTTTCTTTTTTTATAGACAAGGCGATTATCACTAATTAGCAGATAGTTTAACATATTAAACGCAATATTTTTTTAAATATATTGAATGTTCCCGAAAGCATCACTCATATTAATTTATTCACTTTAATATTTACAAAGTTCTTATATAAATACATGGTGTAACACCTCATGGTTAGGTCGACCGAAGGTTAGTAGGTGTCGCCAAGATGCTAATGTGAACACCATACCTCTCAACCTTCAATTGGGTTTTATTAATCGGAATTAGCTATTCACCATTCGTTGGGTATAGATGTCTGTTATCATCCCAGAACGTACCAAGCAACAGGCCTTTTGAGAAAACCTAGAGGTTGATGCTTGAAATTTACTACTTTGTATACATACTTAAATTTACAAATGCTACAACTTACTTGTACGCAAGAAACAGCCATAACTTAGGACTTTGTGCGTCAGTAGTATATGTCCAAGTTTAAAATGTTTGTTTTGTGACCATAGTAATCATATTACCAAGAGAAGACGTTTCATAAAGACACAAATATTTTAATATTTACACTGCGTCAAAATCAAACTTTTCAGCCTCTCCAAAAATCATTATTTATTGTTACGTCACCAGTAGACGTTACCCCCATTCAGGCATTTTCAAGACTATTTAGCTGATATCTTTAAAATCAAATATGCCATTTTCTCATACATGCATACTATAAGTTCTCCAAGATATACAACTTGTACAAGAGCAGTTCTTGTTTATAATAAGATGACAATAGAAGTTTCTTTTCTATTGAAATGTAAAAAAGAATGATTTTGAAGATAATATCATTCATAATTCTTATAATACCTGAGAAGGCGATCGTTGACTTGCAAACAAAATGTTTTAGGAAAAACTGAAAAGCTGTTTGAAAAATTCGATCTTCACACGGTGTAAATAAGTATTAAGTTCATTATAAACAGGCTTTTAATCAGCTAATATTGTAAATTTAAAAGTTATTTAAATTATCGCTGCATAAACCGAAGCATCCAAGTTTTCCCTTTTTTGCTTTGCATTGGGTTATTTCTTATAGCTTGTCAACTTTAATAGAATTTATAATGAGGGATCTAACTTTAAAGTTTCTTATAAATAAACTCTTCACGGAATTTCCGATGAACTCCGTCTATCCTTTGAGTAGTAAGCCTACTTAGATCGAGTTAGTAAAGTATCAATAAATTGCTTTAACTTCAATTAGATAGTATGTTCACCGAGCGTTTAACTTAAAAAAGCACTTTTTGAGATCCGGTTATCTTGTTTCTTTTTTAAGGCAGATTAAGATTCGTTAACGAAATACTTTAAAGAAATAATAAATAAACAAGTCCCGTTTGGTAATCCTAATTATGGTCTTTGCATTGCTTAAGCAGTTCCGATCGCTGGCGATTACCTCTAAATTACCACGATATAATCGTAATTAATGCAGAGATCGTCGGCTGTGTTTACTCTTGCCGCTCAATTAATCTCAGCATAATTCCGCTTGAATGAGATTGGCGACAATGACGCGGTATCTGATGCTGCTTAGATGGGCTGCCTCCGCTTCCTCTTTTTACTCCATTGCTACTTTAAAAGGTTTTCACTGCTCTTATAAGTAAAAGTCTATTTTCACAGTGCTTAAATGAAGCTTGAGCCTATTTGTAATGCTTTTATTGAGAACTACATCATATTCCAGCCATCTTTAGGAACTATAACTATGAAAAACAAGATATATATATATATATATATATATATATATATATAAAACCTACTTCTAGATGTTCAAGCCCATGGCCTCTTTTACAAGTTTCAGTAATTAAAATAAGTAATAACGAAATCTACATGACAATTCTAGTTTAGCAATAGTCTTCTAGAATAATATTTTTACTGTGCTTTATTAAGTCTTGGGCCTTTTCATAATACTTTTATTGAAAACTATACCGTATACAATGTCAAGGACTATAATTATCAAAAACTAGATATATACAGTTACCTTAATAAAAACAATATTTATGCTAATAATTTGTATATAAAAGTATAATACAAAATAAAATAAAAGACGCATAATTAAAATATATATTGTTTTCATTAATGTAATTATATATGTATTATATATATATATATATATGTATTATATATAATTATTAGCATAAATATTGTTTTTATTAAGGTAACTGTATATATCTAGTTTTTTATAATTACAGTCCTTGACATTGTATATGGTATAGTTTTCAATAAAAGTATTATGAAAAGACCCAAGATTTACTTAATAAAGCACAGTAAAAATATTATTCTAGAAGACTATTGCTAAACTAGAATTGCCATGTAGATTTCGTTATTACTTATTTTAATTACTGAAACTTGTAAAAGAGGCCACGGTCTTGAACATCTAGAAGTAAGTTCTTTATTTGTAAAATTACAATCTGCTTGTCCAGCAATAATAATTGCGATTTAAGAGCTCATTCATATCGTCAACATTTATACAATATGTACCTACAAACTCTGCCCAGTGGGTCCCCAGAATTCCGCCAGTAAAGCTGATGAAGGAATGGTGTGTCACTATATAGTGAAGACCAGAAAGACAGCAAGAGAGCCACAGACGTTCAGGACACCAGTGGGATTGGTAGCCAGTGCCTGGACCCGACGACAGGCTTTTCTTTTCACAATAGATCCAGAGTACACAGAAAATGTAGGTGGCAAGGAGGATTCTATGAATGGTTGACCCTGGATAAGGATTTGGGTGTAAAGAAAAGTTTTCATGGGGTTCAGTAAATCTTGAGGTTATAACATAAAGTACTGTATGTCTGTTCTGAGGACTTTGGTTTAGAGTTTTTTAATTAGTCTGTGGTAAGAAGGTTTAGTTGTACTCCAAAGTTCATGACTAAACAGAGCACTCTCATATAGGGAAGTTGCTAAGGAAGAGAGCTCCATGATATGAGGGATATGCGTTGAAATACTTAGGCGGGAATTGAATTTATTTTACTCACGCAAACAGAAGTGGTCTGCTTGTTAATATTACATATCATTTTTGAAATGAGAGATCTGACTTATAACTTCAACCATTAATTCAATAACTATAAATCCATGCAATAAATATTAAAATTCAGAAATTAAATTCAACATGAGCATCTCCTAACTTCAGTGGGTCTTTGATAATCTAGTAGAGAGTCTCCTGCTACACAAGGACAGTAATATACTAGTATGTGATAACTTAACAATTATAACTAGCGCAAATAGAATTTTAAATTGAAATTCTAAGCGTACATTAAATCTGATTATCATTCCACTCGTCCAATAGGCCACTATTGTTTGATACTCCCACTGAATAATTAATGAGTCTAACTAAATAACTCGCTATAAAGTGAAATCTAATCTGGCCTAATCGTGTTTATTGGCTGCTTTCAAATAGTCTGTCGGAGTGCAAATTGAAATCCAACTTGCTTTATCAAAAGTTTCATTTAGTTGCCAAAGAAGCCAGGGATGCCAGTGACGACCAATCTCAGTTTAATCTATGGGGCAATTGATGGAAGGGAAAGATTAAGTGTCCGGGGGTTGTTTCATCTCCTTCAGACCGTTGACTAATATTTATAAGTCATAGGGGTTTTTTTCCTCTAGGTTATTCCTTCAGGCTTAATGTACCATTTCATTTTAGACTCCATTTTTTCTGAGAGCACTGAATCAATATGCTTGCTTATTTGGTTATGGTATCCTTACTTGGAGGTGTTGAAAATTGGAAAACACGCATCAACCTCGTTTATGATAAATGTGATCAGGTTGATATATGTACAATTTCATATCCGGACTGTACTATCATCTGGAATATTTTGAGAATCAGATTTATTTATATTAAATTAATCATTAGGGCCAGTACTATTGCATATCCGAAGATATCTCATAATTCTTGGGCCACCTTAAACTGAGCTAAATAATATTTTACTAAAAGCACCCCATTCAGTTGTAGTGTCAATATTTCCGCAAGCCCAGATTATAAAATATACAACAACAAGTATTTATTTCATTGAGCTGGATATTAGTTTTTAAAATATATGTACATAATATCTCTCGAATTATTCTACTAATTTATTCGTTTATGAGTTAGTCGGTAAAATAAAAAAAATATTTTAAATCAGAAAAACATTAGCCTCTCAATGATCCATGGGGGAACTATTAATGCTGTTGTTGTATCAGTATTTATCAGTTTAGTTTATAAAATCGATTAAATATTTATTAGACTTACGGAAACGGTACCTAATAGAATAATGAATAAAACATACTTTGCATTATGGTCTCTTAGAAATAGTGAGCACTTCTGTTAATATTTTTAATGATCCTTTAAGTATAAATACTTTTTTTCAAATTAGATTAGTTCCTTAACTTAGCTCTTTTATCCCGGGGAATGAGGATTTGTTTTTACAAGCACGGAGATGGTGCTGTATAATCCAGGGATTTAATCACTATTATCTCAGGACAACATAAACTCCTCTAAAATAGCACCTACAGGAGGACTCTCCTGGCTGGAGTATATTCCAGGAGTGCTATTATTGGCAGTGACTGGAGTGTGAGAGAGATCAATCCAATGTGGGTTGCTGGCCGCCAACACAAGACCGGTCCATCAGCATCAAGTCTAAACAATCACGTACACACATTCTAAGAAATTATTCTGACAGCGCTCTTACATAGAGCCTTTTGACTATATGAATGGGTTCATGAAAGAAGGGGTTCAGACAAACTTTTTGGAATAATGAAAAAAAATCTGGGTCCTATACTTAGGTCTAAATGATGCAAAAAAAAAAAACCGCAGTAATCTTATAATAGATCTTGATTCCAATGTATCGATTGATTTTTATTTGATTATCAGTATCATACCTGTAGTCGTAAAATTTTGATGAATCTGATGCCCATCGTCTTTGAACGAGCTTAAAAAGCCGAATATAAAAGTGATAAGATAAAAAAAAAACTATTCTCTTTGCGCAAATGCTTCAATAAAAAAAGAACATAATCAAAACCGTACATTAGGTATGCTAATTCTATGATAATTCTCTAAATGTGGCACTCCTCACCGGCGTCGCCTTAATTATCCTCACTCCTTATACTATGACATCAAGTCAGCACCAGGAAATATTTCCTTCAACCAGCCCTGGACTGATGCCCTTCTTACATAATTTTCTTCGTCCCCAACGTGATTTCACCCTCAAGAAGAATACGGACTGATTCCCTTTTAGCGTGAGTAGGTTTATTTCACCTTCTAAACAAAACATATGTCGAGAGTAGCCACCGGGGAGGTCTCGTCGACCCAACCACTGCCCGCTGGGTGTCAGAAAGCGATAAATGAACCTGTGTCTTTGATATTTTTTTAATAAATAAATAGCTGATCAGCAACTTTACCAGGCCTGAATATTAGCACAACTAGTATAAATAATGTTTAGTATAATTAACGTATAAAAATTAAGAAAAAGTTTATAATCACGATACAATGGATGTTCGGAAAAGAGTGTGTATAGTCAACCGCAGGGCGGCGATGCGCACGGAGAGATATGTTGGCGTGATAGGCCGAGAAGTCCTAATTTGTAGGAAACAGCAACTTCTTGTTCGCAGGGGAACAGGCCCGTATTCTGCTATCTTCATCACTGACTAAGCCAAGCTCAGCCCTAAAACCTTCTCCTCTAATACGCAAACACGTATTTATTTACTTCCTCAAGCTTTGTAGTCTTTCAAACTATGTTCTCTATATGTTGATGCAATAAAATAAAAACTGCTGTTAAAGATAAATAAAATAAATACATTTCTCATAACTTACATTTAAAGTTTTAATCTTAAATATATATCCGTGTATACAATATTTACTTACTCTTTTGCTAATTTTCTCTAGCCAAGACAATCAGAAAAAGAAGGAAAAAAAAAGAAAAGAAATTTATGATTTTAATTTTAACTCATCTCATTACCGTATTAAAAAATATTGTTGAAATATTCTCAAACAAAAATTAAGTTTAAACAAAAAAATGAGGTCTCTCTATTTTGAATTACCCTTGTAATCAAAAGTTATTTACTGCCTATCGAGCCCAAGCATTTACAATTAGTTGAGAGAGAGAGAGAGAGAGAGAGAGAGAGAGAGAGAGAGAGAGAGAGAGAGCTGTGTTCACTTCAGGTGTCTGATTCCGACTGTCTTCAAAAGCTCAGAATTTTTGTCTTAATGAGCCATGTCCTGATCATTTCTACAGCGAATAAGAGAGCTGTTTAATTCGACCAATCAATCATGTGATCGTTTATTTTGGCCAACGGGGAGCTGCTGCGCCCGCGGTCCTAACAAGGTGGTATCGGTATCGTGAACTGGTACCCTCTCTCCTATACTGGCGCTGAAGATTTATTGATAAAATGTAGAAACCCTGGTGGGTATTTTTTGGTGCGTGAAGAGGGTAACTTCTATTTGTTCGAGTTGAAGAAGTTGGCACATCAACACAAATCGAAAAAAAAATTCAATAAAAATTAGATTAAAACCCTTCTTCCATGAACCCATTCACATTATTTTTAAGGAGACAGGGCAGAACGTTTTTTGTATCACTCTAATAATTGCTGAGGGATCTGTATACGGTGAGTCGATACAGATTGGAGGGACCCTCAAGACCCTATTGATTTTGGGTCTTCCTCTCTGTAATCCGCCTTGTAAGGGATCCAATATTTGGTCTGTGATGGCTTTGTACGATATTAGCCGAGCTTTTCCCAGATTTTTTTCATCATAGGATCAAATCTACCAGCTGATAGTTTGGAAAAGAAATAATATCCCCTTTCGACGATCTAGTACACTATTTTTTTTTTTTTTAAGTATTAAGCATCTGAAACTACATCAGAGAAAAAGGCATAAAGAAAGAAAAGCCATCAGAAATTTACCTTCCTTTTAATGCAGAGTAAGAGCATTCCCCGATTTTCGAAAAAAATCTCTAAGCTAATCTCTTTAGCTGACTGAAATTGTATCAGCTCTAAAAGACAGAGATCAGATGGACAATTTACACGAAACTATGAGCGCCATTATGTGTTACTGAGAATCGTCTGCTTTTTATAGCGTTATTTGAATCAATTTAACATATAAGAATAACTAATTAGTAACTGGTTCCACTGTTTATATAATTATTAGAAAAATAAATATAATGCACAATAAAATAGTAAGAAAAAAAAGTCCCCTCTTATATAATAATAATAGTAAATTAAATATATAAATATTAGTGGTTACTACTATTTTAAAAAGTTACATTTATGGATTTTCTACCAATTGTTAGTAATCGTATATAGTTAAAAAACTAATAGAATAAGGTTATAACAATAGTAAAAAATAACATTTTGATCCTGGGTAAGAAATGGTCTTACTTACCACTCAGGTGGTGTTAGAATAGGAGGTTTTTAAAAGTAACATGAATTATGATGGGTGTAGACCACAATTCCAGGGAGTGGTGGAGTGAGGTTAAGGGTTCGTGAGGAGAGGTCTGTTGGAAGGGCGCTTGACAGGACATCAGGAGGTTTCGTGTTCGAATTCTGGCCATGTCATTACTTTTTTTGTTGGGATAAGTCGGATTGAACGCAACAACTAGCCATTATTGACACCTTAAATTAACAACCTCAGCTATTCCTTTAATATATGAAAAAATACCTGCTATAAAAGAAAAAAATAGTCTCAAGGCTATGCAGAAATAAAAAGGATTTGATTTATTTGCACGACACATGTAAGATGTCGATTCGGGCGCAGGATATGGGCTCGCAATGCCAGACCAATGCGGTGAAAACACTTTGTTCCCGACGTTGCCCAAGACAACAGTGAGGATGAAGTTCCCCTGCCATGCAAACTCTAATCCGCGCAAACGGGTAGGGATCCTGCCCCACTATATATTAAGGTGGTCCTACCACAGGCCAACAGCACCTGAATGGGAGCCGATATCCCCTCCAGATAGTGCAAGGACATAGGGGTGAGTCCTGAGAATAAAGGAAGATGACTCCCTGGATTAGGGCGGAGAGGGGCCCAGCCCGCTACAAAGGGTCCTCATTATTTTTGGGGGCACGGATTGCTCCCCTTATTTCCGAGGGAACTGCCGAAACAAGCTTTTTTATACCTTATACTTTTTCTTTTTTTTTTATACTGTATTTTCCTTGTTCTCTCTAACGTATATACGGTTAGCTAAGTATTTAATAAGGGAATCCCTCAAAGGGCTTTACTGTTCAGATTATGGTTTTAATCATGCTTTTTAAGAGATTTTATATTTTAAAATCTCATTAACGAAAATGGAAAATATCAGAAAGGTATTTCCCCTGCATTATTAATAATAAAAAAAGTTCTTTGGCACATTATTTTTCAATACATCTAAAAAAAAAAATTGTTTCTATAGAATTACATTTTAAATTTTTTTTGTAAGAGAACTACCTACCCTACCCCTCCTACTATGCCAAAAGAAAGATCATATGTCCACTCCAGATTCGTTTGGACAAGCGTTGTCATCTGTGGCGTGGCGTAGGCGAAGTAGCCAGGGCGTTCGCACCTATCTTCCAGTGTCTTCTGAGAACCTCCAATCAACTGACCGGGAAACGGTAGCCTGCCAATGATCGCCAGGCTTTTCTCATCTCAAATATTCAACCAATTCGCTAACAGATTCAAACTTATTATATGAATTAAACATGATTAGCTAAGATTACTGAAGGTAATCTTAGTTAGTATTTATTTACTTGGATTTTGGAAAACCAAAAATCCAGCACATCTCAATGATACTAAGAATTTTTCATTTTATTTTTCTTTAAACACAAATCAAAATTATAATAGTATAAATCCTACGACTTAGTCCCCTTAGTGAAAGGCACCCGTCATCCCAAATAATTTCCTTTATTTTTCCTACATCCTATATTTCCAGTTGAGAGCTTAAAAAAAAAAATTTATTTAAATGATGATTCAAATCCTTCACAATTCAATAGGCTGTAAAGATTAAGGATTAAGAGCTCAATTTAATTAATTTATTTTTTATTAAAAGCTTATTTTTTTTGTTGACAATAGATCCATTTCTTTATATTAACAATTTGATTTTCAATGAGTTATGTAAATCAAAGTTTCTAGTGAATTATGTTATAACTATATTTAATCGTAATTATATAATGGTTATTATCATATTATTGTTATTATTATATGTTAATAATTATACTACTAATTTGTTTTGGTATTTGTTAAAGGTTTGTTTTCGAAAGACTGGATTGTTGTATTAAACATTCCATTACAGAAATAAAAGTAAATTATTTCCATTATAAACATAATGGTGAGGGGTGCTTCAGTTATTACTATTAAAAGTAACCTTGTATTATTAACGCCCTGTATACATATCAGAAAACGAGGAGGAAATTTTATAATTACCTATCCAGCGTCAAATGTTTCATATTAATTAAATTTTGCGGGTTTATAAGGGTAATCTATTACTGAATCAACAACTTTTTTGTGATAAAATTACAATCTGCCTCATTGGGCAATAAATAATTGTGATAAATGATTTCATTCATACGATATTTACAATTTTCATTCACTCGCTCATTCATACAGTATTTACAAACAGCCCAGAGATATCCCAAGTCCACATGGTTGACACCTCCATCCGTGCGAAGGAGGAAGCGGAGTTTTGGGACAGCCGCGTCATTGGATAACATCCAGTGAAGGCTGACCAAGAGCGCGAAAGCCTGTAATTTATTAAAACTATAATAATGGATAAATAATTATTTTTCATTAATATGGAAAGATGACGTTTCATTAAAACCTAATGATACTATCATCTCTCAGAAAGAACAGGTTTATGGCTTGATCGGTCTCCCCATAGATTCACAGGCGTTCCAGGTGATAGATAATTCCTCATGGCACGACCAATAATCAAATAACTTTGAAAATTTGTAACACTCATGAATCGGGGTCACCGCAACTGAAAAACTTTGGTTTGATCCTGTTCATTTGAATACTTACACCGCACCATATGGAACATATGGATTTGGCAAATTAAGTACAGAACGTATACACGTATATGTATACCATATATACACATGAATTAACTTGAACGACAATGATTATAGGTAAATGAAGTTAGATCTACACTCCAATCGCAGGTTTTCATACATAACAGATTTTATATAATAAATTTGCTAGTTTAAGATTTTATTTTGCAATATAAAATAAGACGACGCAACTCCAGTTAGACATTGTAATTAATCCACTTACCTCAGTGTCAATGCTGTATCTCCTAACTGTGGTAATCATATGGTTGAAAGGATGTTATAGGAAGCAAGGAGGTGAGTATTAAAGTAGAAACTTCTGATTGCTGGAACCCCCATTAAAATAACTCCATAAAACCTCTAAGCCCCCAAAGGCAGCTAAATAAAATAGGGAATATTAAAAAAATCGCAATAATTGAATTACAATTAAATGTAAGATCTGGTTAGCACGGAGCTAAATCGACTGTACGTGAGCAAAAGGGGAAAGCAGTAGTATCTATTTTAAAACTGAAACCTTTATTAACTAATACTTATACTTTTATACTAATACTAATTATACTTATAACTAATACGTGTAATACTTATTTTAACTGACACGAAAAAGGTATGAGGATAATTCGAAATTAAAAAGGAATCGATACTTAACATTTTTCACTATGGCGAGTTCCTCATCAGGTCAGACTCATAGACCACAGGGTACGCACAAAATACCGACCGCGGTTAATAGTAGACCTTTCCTTGGCCACAACCCAAACAGCAAATATATACATACATATAAATCGACCACGACTTGTAAGGGATGCTCCTAACGAGCTGCCTAAACACCAGCAAGGCTCGCAGCAGATTCTCGTCTCCACCAAAACAAAGTGAAAACGATCAAGTCGTGCCCTGGGTGGTGCAGTTATCAATCCCCATAGGGGTGGCGGGAAAATAAATTACAAATTTCAAAATAGTTGTCTCCTATACAATTATAGAATACAGAACAGAGAGTACAATTCATATTGCTTTATGGAAGGACTAAACATGACTGAGAGCTTGCCAAAATGAATACTAAGAAAATGTCAACTCGCTCGTAAGTCAATTACCATCAGGTGAAAATAGGTCCTTGAGGCCCAGTTACCACTGATGGCCTAAACATATAATATACTAGGTAATTACATAAAAAATGCTGAATATGACTTGGAAAGGTCTCCCGACTATAGATTGGACAGTCAGAGCGTAAATTATTCAACCCGATAGACCACTATATTCAGAATTATGCAGAAAATGGTCTTGAATTATTTGAAAATATTCGAGGACTTTTGAACAGAGTTGAAGAGACTAGCGGTCCGAGGAGAGGCAGGGAATATAGATGAGGTGATAGGGGTGGGTGAGAGAGCGTGTAACCAGCTGAGGTGGATAATAATGGACTGAAGGTGTCCTCCACGCTGCCGACCCGCGGCGTGACTTCACACGGTTGTGGTCGAGCCTGCATGCGGGGGCCTGCTGCCTTCCATTCCATACACATGTCCACAATCGAACCACCAGACCGTGTCGGCCAGCACACCTTTACGTGGATGATCCGAAATGTGCGCTTAGTAGCTGAAAACATTAGTTAATTAGAGTTTTTTTCACAAAAGATTCATCGTAACGGGTATGACAGGTTCCTGTAAAATATCGCATGTGACATTATTTGGTATGGGTGACTCGTAGGATGAAATAAATTAACCAGAATTAAAATGAGCCTCCTTTTAAACATTTATAGACAATGAATGTATAATGTACATTGTCGGAAATGTAAAATCATTAAAAGTTGTTTAAAATGTAGCCAAGCTACAGGACGTATAATGACCTATTGTAAATAGATTCATCTATAATCTTTATTGAATTCCATCATTTCAATAACAAGGGGATAAAAAATGAGGGTTAAAAAAGAGCGATGCCTCTTGAAAAGTAAGGGATTCAATTTCACTCATTTTGTTAAGAAAAATAAAACAGACCTTCATTACTTTACAAGTGATCGTGAAGACGGCATAAGCCAAAGCTAAGTTATTTAAAAGTTTGAGTTTTATTTTTCTTAGGGCATGTCGTCCACATGAGTCATGGACTCCCAAAGGTTTGAGTTTGAACAAATTAAAAAATATTTTTATAATACTCGATAAAATTTTTCCAAATGTATGTACTCTTGTAAATTAAGTTATTTTTTATCATTGAGGCTTGAAATGACTTCAAAAATTCTTACAATGTGTTTAAAGTGACCTGTAACAGTAGGCAATATTAAAGTTTATTAGAAATTAAAAGCTAAAAACCATTTTCATTTTAAAATTACATATTGTATTCATTTATCATTTTCTACACTGTGTTAGGAAATTTCTATCCAGACCTTGATGAAAAATTCAGTAATTTTTATTTTAAGTAGTTATAGCTGATAAAAAAATACAAGACTTTGGCATTTGCACGTTAGATGTTTTCAGTTTCAGTCATTGTCTTGAATATAAACATTTATTAGGATTGTACTGCTATATAATGGGATTCATAGTTCATACATTTAGACCAAACACTTATAGTCTGTACCTGTTTAGAGGTGTTTCAAGTATCCTTCATAATATAAGCTAAAAGTGTATCAATTACTACCTACCACTTTGGGCAAAATGTAATAAATGTTATTTCTATATCACTCAGTGAGTACTGCAGCCTATTATTACCTGGCCCCTAAGCGAACGTTTAATTCGTTGGAGGGTGTAAGCCGGAATAAATTAAGAAGTTTATAATTGAGTTTTGTTCTAAAAGCGACGGAGAGAACTGCTGGTTTAGGGAAGGGGCACGCGGTCTCCAAGAGAGGAGGGTAGGCACTTAAGTCAGCTTCCCTCATCCCTGAACTCGCTGCCGATTCTTTGCCCGAACAATGCTCGCCGAATCGGGCCGATTTGATAACTTGTGTTATGAGTGATGGTGGTGGCATAGCTTTACTGCTTCTGCGGTGTCCAGTCTGTTCTTATGCAGTTAGGTTTAAGGGAGGTTCACAACCTCATAAGTATTTTGTTTATTATGATGTAGGGATTATTGGTTAATTGAAAATCTAATCAGTTCGACCAAGTATGCGACCCTACTATTTTAAAAGCACGCCCAGCTATAAATTAATCACAAATTTAGAAAAGCAAACTATAAAATTATTGAAATGACTGAATGAAACAAATTATTGGCGCTGTGCCTTTTTGATATGTTTATAGTAAGAGATAAAAAACCTCATACCTCTCTCCACAGCTTTATTGATTTATACCCCAACGTTTAATACAGAGTATGCCTTCTCATTCTCAGAAGCTGTAACATTCGTGAGATACTCGTTCAAGGGCACGTAAGGATATTGAGACATGTTAAAATTGCTTATAACGATTAAAAACATGGACTATTTATACAAAAATAAATCTACAAGTAAAATTAACAGACCAGCCCCAAACAAATAAAATAATAAAAATTATATCAATGGGATTTAATATTTCTATTCTCAGTTAGAAAAATCCATGACTAAAGTCAGAATGCCTAAAATAGTATAAATTTAATCTACAAATAAACCATTAAGATATAGATTAAAACGTTCCGAATATACACTTGGTCTTGGCTAAAATTTAAGAATAAATTGATACAGTCACTGATGAAAGCTCAGCCAAACTATCTCTATAGCCAACCATATAATATTATTGCTCTTTGGAAAGAAGAAAGATTAAAATACTAAAATTGTATTGTCATTTCAAATTAAAATAGGTCATAGAAACATAAATTAAATATTAAAATATCATAATGAATGACATATTTAAAAACACAGTAAATGAAATTTAAAATCAGAATTGTCTCCGCTTCCTCTTTTGCATGCGAGAGAGGTGACAACCATGTGCACTTGGGAGGCATCTGTGCTGTTTGTAAATACTGTACGAATGAGTGAGTGAATGGAATTGTAAATATGGTATGAATGAGATTATTTATCACAATTACTTATTGCTCAATGAGGAAGATTGCAATGTTATCACAATAAAGAAGATTATTCTATTCTATATATGTAGTAAAAATCACAATTTTATTTATTTACTTATTATGAACAAATATTAGAAGAAAACAATATATTAGTGAGCCGAATTGTATTTGTTCACTAGGAAACAGTATATTTACTATTGCCTTAACCCGATAAAATATGTAATAATAATAATAAATAATGCACCAGTAAAAAATGCATTGAAAAAGTTTATTTTTAAAAATGTAACTGAATTATTCGAATGCGAATGTATGAAAATTTACGTGGTTTATCTCTTGTGGTTATCAGATGAACAATGAAAATAATTTGTAAGTTATTTTCATGTAACAATTATAGCCCGAAAAAAAATATTTGCTTTAGCTATATGGAAAGGCAATGTGACAAATAAAATTAATTTAAATAATGCATTCCGTAATCTTCAGGAGGTTTTTTTGTTTAAATATCAGTATTTTTTTGAAAATAACAATTCCATTTCATAGCGGCAACAGGGACGAATCTTAAGGAACCATTTTAAACCAAATTGTGGCTTTTGGTGGTTTCCCTTACCGTAAGCCCTCGATATTTCCTGATGCCCGGCCCCGGCTTTTGTTAATCTATTGAGTGCTATCAACTCCTCTGCTTCTGCTTTCCACGATGTTCAAGACTTTTTCCTTATTGCTTTCTACCTACACCCGTCCTGAAATATCTTTTGAATTATTCTTCCTCCATTGTCTCCACGTTGTTTGCCCAATGAGTTTTGGTTTCATGGGTTAGGTAACCGCTTTTTCAATTTTCCTTATTGCAGTGTCATTCTTTTCGCGTCTCAATTTCCTTTTCAATCATATCACCAGAAATACAATTCAGGTAGAGATAATTTATTCACTATAAGTTCATAAATTCACCAGGTTGGTGGTATCTGTATGAGTTTTACTCTAACCATTTTAAGAATATCTTAGTGTGTATTTAAGGTTGAATTAGTAATAATGAGTTCTAGTGAGTTGTTGAGATAAATACGTTGGTATTAGCCAATTAGTCCAAGAAAGTTAGGTATGATTCCGTGGAATTTCTTATACTTTATTTCTTCGTTCTGGCTGTTTGGTTCTTTCTCAAGAAGTTTTGAACGTTTGAAAGGTTGAGAAACAATGTACAGCCGAGTATGACCAAGTCTCAAACCGCTAATAATTTTCGATTGCTTTGGCGTCATTCCGTTCGGAAGCTCTGTTCTCGTCTTATAATGGTTGTTATATGTCTGTTTCTTGAGCGGTGACTTCATCACATTGTCCCACACTGTGCTTTTGCCAGAAAGTTGGTGTAGGTATGAATATCTAATTCCATAGTTTTCGAGTCAGAAGTTGCTTTCTGGGCTCCTTGATGGGCTAGCTCGTTGCCATGGGCTGGAAGCTAACACAGTAGAATTTCTTCTTCTTAATTCCGCGACGCAATACTTTGGACCGCTAGCAATTCAGCCAAGAAGATTTTGCTGGTCTCTGGCAAATTATATTTATTGGTTGTCTACCCATTGGTTGTCTACCCGTTGGTTGTTACATTATAATCAGGATTACTTCTGTGCAATGTCAGATTCTCTGTGTAATGTGTGAACGTAGTTTCTGAATTAGCTGGTTATTTCTTTGAGGTGGATTCGGAGTTTGCTTGGTATAGTAGTAATTTTACTAATTTTTTTCGAGCTGTCGATGAAGTCCACGTTGGTGATTTAATTATAACAAATTCCTAAACAAGAATATTTTATGACTATCTTTTTTTTTCTTGAACCATAAAAATTATTCTCTTCTAAATTTAGACGATTAATGGTTTTTACTCCCAGGTGCTGTTACTGGCAATGGTCACATAAATGATAGTGGTCAGCGGTATGATGTTTCAAAGGTTGAATATTCAAGCCGGCTAAGCGGCTCGATAGATGGGACTCTGTCACGGTCTGTGATTATGCACCGTCACGTTTTGTGTGCATTGATTATTAATCCTGTCTCACTGCATACAGGGTCATCACGTTCTGCCTGTGTTTTCGAATTGATACGATTCGTGCTCAAATATTTAACAATTAAAAAATAACCATTGAATTCATTGTTTTTAAATGGTCAATATTGATGTTACTTTGGATTTCCGAACAAAATCCTTATACTGTTTTAAACTAAGACATGTTTAATCAACACTGATGAATTTAGAGATAATCCACATATAAAACGCATCATATCTAGAGGCCTCTTTTAAATTAATCATAAAGTTACTTAATATATATAAAATTAATTAGTTTATATGAAATTATGTATTATAATGTTAAAATAAAGAAACACCGAAGAGAAAATGCGTCGTTTTTCGGGAATAGTTTTGAAGTGAGTACGACGACTGACCTGTTAATTCCTGAGAAGTTCTTGGTACCCTGCGTTTTTGTTCGTAGATAGTTGACTCAATTTAGCCAATCGCAATCTTCAAGGCTTGATATATTTGTAGATATTTGTGAATAACAAGTGTTCGTTTACGGAAAAAATATATCACGTCAATAGTGGAGAACAATAGACTTTCAGCGTTTTATTCACACCAATTTACTGCTATTCGAGAATGCTTTGGAATAATATAGTCGGAATTGTGCCAATGTTTGAGTAAACTCGATACTTGATTGACTGGAAACCGTGTTTACCACCAAATATTTGGGTAAATACTCTCAGCCTGTGGCGAGAGGGAGTACGTACATGTGTATCAACATAACTTCATGGTGTACAGTTGTGAATTTCCAATTAAATTAATAGCACGTAAAATTAATTTTATTTTAAATGTGTAAATGAGGCAAAGTGCCTAGTACATGTAATCAGCAGGATGGTTTTCAAATTCAGTAAATCTTACAGGTCTGTTGTTTTTCATTAGTGTAAAGGGATACTGAGCATTGTTTATAGTTTATTGCCCTAAGGTAACATACCATTTAAAATAAATACCACATCCATCTATTTAAAAGGGTCACTGCATTGTTATGAATAAAATAATATGGAATTAAGTTAAAGGAACTTTATAGCTTATTCGTTTACCTAAAAGAAATTAAATACTTTTTGTAATTGTAGCGACCGCTAACTACATAAGATAAATCACCCTATACTCTATTGTGTATATATTGTAAGCAAACGTAAATAACATGAACTAAATGTATTATAGACAAATGTAAATAACATGAACAAATATAAATCATTGTAAATGTGGGAAGCAATAAAAAAGGCGGGGGCCAAATAGTCACACGAGAGGGGTCACCAGCTGTCAGTCGCAGGTACCTCACCATATGAGGGAAACCGCAGGTACTAAGCAACTCTTTTGCAGCCTCTCCAGGGACAGGGCTGGCCGGGTAATTAGGCGTTGGTCGTGGGTACCTTATAACATGTGGGAACCGACCGCAGGTCTAAGCAACCCTTGCCAGCCCAGCCTCCCCCAGTAGACAAGGCTGGGGAGGGTAATTTAGGCGTGCTCCTAGCCCCCTGTAAATCAGTCTCTCGTGACCTCTACTCGTTGACGCGTGGCTTCCACTCGAACTCTGAAAACTTGACTTATTCTTTACGAAAAACCTCTGTACCTCTTCTCTTGAACATAGTGCATTGTCGGGGCACATACCTATCAAAAATGGAGTCAGATAGTAACGCCGTCATGAAACGATTGTCCAGGTTATAAACTCAAACAATCCTCACTTGTCACCAGGGCTAGGGTGATCAGGCACCCCCTAGTGACGATCCGACAGTATTAGTTAATTTATACAGTGAATATCATTAGATAATATATTTGTAAAATATTGTGTTTGTTGTATAATTTAGTCCTGGAAGCCCGCAATCCTTTCAAAATATAACTACTAAGAACAATCATATCATAAAGAAGTTATTCTGAAAACTAGATACTCATAAAATAAAATTTCTCACCGAGTTGGTAACCCTTTAGCAGTGAGAGTCAACCATATAAAATATTGTAAAAAATTATTAATTATAATAATATTATATATGAAATATGTTATTAAATGATTGATTTCGAACAATCGAAATTTAAATATTTCAATTCATACCACGATCTCAAAGGGCTGAAGTTATATTTAATACATCCACTGATGTTCTAACAGATAGATGTAACAATTCTCTGAATTAGTAAGGGTTTAAGAGACAATTGTCTTTAAATTACTCGAGCTTGCTTAAATTAACATGAAGTTCTAAGTCAGCTTCCCAAAGCGCGCAGCTCAAGCCATCTATATTCATGACATAATTTTACTGTGTCACTGCTTCTCATCTACTTTCAGAATCTTCATACGTGATCACCAAAGTTTTCAACTTGACTATTTTCTCATGGGACCTGGATCGATTGATCGACATAAAGCCACTTTAGCTTATTATGTGCTTTAGATTTGTACATTTCCTATTATAAATCTATTATTTCACATTAGCGTTATTCATCGAATTAGGTTGGTCATCGAATGATGACTGATAAAGGATAATGATGAATGATCAACAATAAAGGTGTCTAAATATAATAGTTTAATGTTAATATAAAACTAATTTATCTAGGAATTGAAATTTTTACTATGACGGTTTCGTTATAGTATGATAAAAGATTAATCTTGAGTGCCATGAACTAATATCTTACATAAATAATAAATGAAGCAAATGATGAACTGCCTTCAAACAGAGGAACTACCCTAATCAAATAATTATTAAAACTTTTAAAGAATTGGCTAGTGGCAAGCGGCTAATCACTAATGACATGCAGAACACTGGGATACATTCCCGATTCATTTTTTTCCGAGAGAGTCGGAACTGGTTGATGTATAACCCCCACGAGGGAAAACCTAAGTAATTAACGACTAAAAACCCAAATAAAGGCTTAAAAGTAACCGCGAGTTGTGAAAGTAACCGATTGTTATATTATTTTTGTGAAGTTGAATGACATGAACTTCACATATAGACTAATAATAATTGCATAATTATAATTACAATTATTCCAATGTAAATTCCCAAACCTCGAAATTTGAGATTGATTAAAATTACAAAAATAAAATGAATGCGATACATTTTGTGGTTTATTTCCAAATCTATACAGCTAACGGCATTGCAATGTAGAAAAATAATTGTGGGCTGAATGCTACTTAAAGCAGCTTGATTAGATAAACACCTGATTGTTTGAAACGTTTAGTGCTTGATGATTAGCAAAGCTTAGAAGAAGTATAATACCGTACCGGTGGAATATTCAAAAGTTATTAGATAAAGAGGAGCCGGATCTGATATCTGAAAACCACTCTAATATAAACATCAAATCTAACTTGCCCGTAAAATACACCAACTGTTGGTTATACGAATTTCTGGAATACTTTCTCTTACTGGGTGAATTTGAATGGGTGAATACCCGAACATCATGAAGGTTGTGGTCTACGGCTTACGGGCCCTGTCAAAGTATACTTGTTAACCGAGAAAGTCATAAACAATCTATAATAACGATATTAGCCAAAAACTTACGTTCTTAAAATAAACCTACATCAAATAAATTTAATTCTATCACACAAATATTACAATATATACGGTTGTTGCCTAATAACTTGTTTTTATGTTGAAACTTTTTTATTGTGATAAAATTATAATCTGCCTTATTGGGAAATAAGTAATTGTGATAAATGTTCTCATTCATGCCATATTTACCATTTTCATTCACTCACTCACTCATAAATTATTTACAAACAGCCCAGAGACCTCCCAAATCCAAATGGTTGTCACCTCCCTCACATGCGAAAAAGGAAGCGGATTCTTGAGAAGTCACTCATTGAAATAAATATAAATAACTTGTAAGGCTTAATTTTGCGACTCTTGATCATGGATGTATTCCTAATGAGCGCTCAAGTTCTTATTTCACTCAAAATTTACTTTGGCTTCTTGTAAGGGTGTAAGGGTAGAGGGTTTGGCCCAATTGAGACGATGAGTTAATTATCTCATCTGTGATTGAAAGCACTGGTGAAGGGCATTAGGAAGTGGCCGGGAGTGCTATTGGCCACTATGGGGTGAATAGGGCCCATTTGTCTGGTCTCAGGTGACCGATCATTCCCTCCTTTCAATAGAAGCTAATACACCTTTGTCGCTGGTAAATGGGTGTCTCTCACAAAGCTTCCCGCATTCGTTTTCTCCTCCCGGGCTCAGACCTGGGCCAATATACACACACACCACACATCTTGATAGTTTAATAGTTGGTTTCATTTGGCTGTTTAGGGCACAGTCTTATATATTTTAATGGTATTTATATGATCGAAATAATTGTTTACTAGAATTAGGTTGATTTTCGTATCCGAAAACCAATTTGGTCTATAAACTAATGTCTAACTAATACTGATACCTTTCCAAACCAAGCTCTGAGCTCTAATCTTGAATCGGCCCCTCTTTATCGAAGGAAGCAAAAACCTTATTCAGGCATTCCTAATGGTCTAGGAATGATCCCGCACACACCTGGGCAAGCAGCAATTCGCAATACGAGAGATTCAATGAGTAGTGTAGGGGTGCAAACTTTTCACAAAGAACCAGCTTGATGGAGGAGTTATGATTTTGGCAGCTTGGATTGAATTAATTTTGTATAGATGTGTCTCTAACGGCTGCTGGCTACATAGAGGACATTCCTTAGGAGGTTGTTCTCCAATTTGCTGCAATCATACGCTATAGATGAATTTTTGTTTAGGCAAGAATGAGATGTGTTACTGCTTACCTATCATTTATTATTTCAATAGATGCTCAGTATGTCTGTAATTGTAGAACCTCAACCTTTGCTCTTTTGAGAGACAAATTCATCAATGCCAACAATTAAATAACGAAAGAGTGTCCCTTTTAGGGGTGGCTTTAGATATAACGCTAAAACTTAATTTACACAATGTGGAAATATATATATTTTTTATAGAAATAGTTTAAATTCTTACGTACGGTTCAGACATTGTATCAAACTTTGAATTACAACACGAAGAAAACCCAACAACTATTTGTACGGTACGAAGTTTCACCCGGATAAAGGCTACCGACTGAATTAACGGTAATTACCAACCAGGAAAATGAATGTGGATTCAAGTCAGAAAGTTAATTAATTATGTTTCGCTTTGCCCTTTAGCCAATAAGTTTCCACCCTCTGCCCTTAACGTGTTGTATATATAAGGGCGTTAAGAACAAATAAACATTACACTTGGCCGGCGAAGCCAGCGCCAGGATTAGACAATTGGTGCTTTCCACACTGGCCGATAAAGGCTAAAAACATAAATTGCCATTGAATTCAATCCCATCCAATACACTTCGCTGAAAAAGGTGGATCTTGAATTTGATAAAATGTATTTTTTTAGAATAAAGTTGGAGTTATGTAATGATATCCACATACGGTGTTGAATATACAATCATTTTCTAGTTTGTTTGGTTTACAACAGAAAATTTTTTACTTTCTTGCTTTTTTGGTTTTTCAATTTTACAACTCCATAAACCAAACAATGAATTGACTATGAATCATACCAAAGCCAATATTCGATTGTGTGAGTATTGAAAAGTTGGGATTTAAATGTCACGTTCCCCATAACCAACAATTTAATCGTTTATGAATGTTTTCTATGATGTTTTGAAACAAAAACAAATTTTGTCTATCCATAGCTTTATTATTTAGACCAAAATTATTTTAGCGGACTAGTCCGTCATCTTCAAGTGTTCTACCTTATCTTGCTGCTCCTAGTTCTTGAAAGTGTTCATAAAATTCCATAGTAAACTATCCAACCACCCTAAACCTCTAGCACAGTCATTGCACTGCACCACTCATCCCTATAACCCTCCTCGGAGACTAAAACGGCAGTGGCCTCTTGACCTGCTATAAATACGTGACAGTAGGAGTCCTGGGAATGGCCAGTTTCTCCAATGATGTCCTGAAGGTCTGTGGCTCTCGCGCTCTTGGTCAGCATCCGCTGGCTCTTATCCAGTGACGCGCCTAACGAAGGAGCGTGGGGGACTTCCCAAGACTCCGCTTTCTCCTTCGCACGTGAGGGAGGTGGTAACCACGGTTGGGGGGGGGCCTCTGGGCTGTTTGTATATATAGTGTGAATGAAATTGTAAATTGGTTTGAATGAGATCATTTATCACAATTGCTTATAGCCCAATCAGGTAGATTGTAATTTTATCATAATAAAGTTGTTGTTGCTAAGAAAGTTCTTGAAAGTCCAATACGTAAAACAGCAGGGTCAGCAGGGTTTTCCTAATACTGAAGGGTTCCCAATTCATTAATTAAAGCTGACCAAAAAAAGTAGCAGGTTTTGTACCCACCTATTTCGCAGGAAATCATTTCTTTGTAACTAATTGCTAAAATTGGTCATTATTTTTTTGTTTTATTGTGAATGTTATTAAAAGATAATAATGAATTATCGTGTGTTAGAGTTTCATACTTTTTTCCATGTAAAAACAAAAACATGATTGCACTGCCCCTTTAAGTTATCAACATATGTTTACATTATGTTTAAGTTTCATGATCGATAATTTAAATAAATTTTAGCACAATGGTCATTGTTTTTAAAAAATGTCTATTGGGTACCAATATTTTTCTCCAAAATGTGCATCCAAACACTAAAAACAGTTCAACTCATCAGAAATTGTTTACGCGTGATTTCCCAAAAAATCTCTATTTAATTTTTTTGAATCCTTTTATTGGCACCCACTTGTCAAAATCGACGCCTGAATAACCCTGGAGACGGTGATGACGAATTTTGCGAGCTGGAACAGGATTTCATGCAAATGTGAATATGCCCATGGTCTAAATCGAAATTAGGATACACCAAGGATCTTCAGGACAATGTTTGAATTATCTAAAGTGTCTAGGAAAAGTTGAAATAAGAATACGCTTTACCCGGGAAATCTTCAAGACCGTCCCAGTCTAACTTGGGTTTTATTGAATCCTGCATTTTTTATCTCTCTCGATAACTTTATTTGATAAAAATTACAACCTTCCCTCAAAGGGCAATATATATTTGTGACAAAAGATCATCATCAAGCGATCGTAGCATATTTAGAATATACATGCATAATATATGATATATTATACCCTATGGCTTCCCCAATTCGTCCACAGTATTGTCATCTTTCCGCCCATAGAGACGAGACAAAAACAGCCACATCAACGCTACGTAGTTGAAAGTAGTTACTTATGATATCACAACCAAACATCACAGTAAGGAATGACTTTCAATCTATTTGTATGCTCCCCCAGATTTATTATTAATAGAATGCACCTAAGCACTTAAAACTAATAGTTACAAATTTGTTTGGCTATTCCGGTTGCATATATATTCTTGACGTCTTGTATCTATATATATCACTGCGATTGTAAATAATTACGTATTTTGGTGCTAGTTGAGGAGTTAGTTTTGCGATATAAAAAAATATTGAGCAATAAAAAAGCCGGACATTCTAAAATTAATTAACTTACCTCTGTGACTGTTATAACTCAATCAATTACATGTGGTAATAATAGGGTAGGAATCCTGTCTCAGGAAGGAAACATTTGAGTATTGAAGGAAGATTAGAAACTTTCTGAAATTCTCACTCTGATGACTAAAACTTGGATTTAGAATAAAACTACTGTTGCTTTGAGAAAGGTCAGAACAAGTCTTAGCTCGCCGAGTTTAGGACAAAACCCTGTCCCAAAAAAAGTGTCACTAGTTCGTAAACCAATTTCCCTTAGGTGAAAATAGAGCATGGGTACCCCGATACATGGATCTGGCACATATACATATATATATATATATATGATAAATATTATATATGTGTATATGTATGTGGCCTAAACAACGCGTAAAATAACGAGTGACGTGATTAATTAACTTATTATATCCCTGCCGCGAACGCATTGCCTGTGTTGTACAACTGTAACAGTGTACCCATGTAAACTCGGATGTCAAAAAATGCTTCATTTTATATCTAGATTTAAAGCTGTAATTTATACTGACATTACAAGAGTAAACCTGGGGTATTCACGCGTGGGACTTTACCACTAAAATAAATAAACGGAGGGAGTGGGGGAGGGAGGCGGTGGAGTAGTGCTTACTTAAAAAAGACCAAAGCGTAGAGGGTATGCATAACATAGACCATTCATTGCCTTTATTGCCGGCTCCATCCGCCCCTTTGTCCTGCCCACTGCTACAGTCTCCGACAAAAACTCTTCCTGAGCTCTCCACCACTGGCCTAAATATATTAAAACAGGAAATTTATGGGCACAGTTCACTCTTCGGTGAAAGGTTTATGAAGTGTTATAAAATTTTCGCAGGGCCATCAACTTGAAACTTTACTAATAATGGAATAGTGGAATT
Organism: Acanthosoma haemorrhoidale; assembly: GCA_930367205.1. NCBI lineage: Eukaryota > Metazoa > Arthropoda > Insecta > Hemiptera > Acanthosomatidae > Acanthosoma > Acanthosoma haemorrhoidale. The sequence continues at coordinate 82,176,949 of OV884014.1, read as the reverse complement.
AATAAATATTATAATTTATTTTATAGCTATTTATTCAATATTATCTCAGGGTATTGTTGGTCTATTTTTTTTATTATTTTTTTTTTTTTTTCCCTTCATAGCCCCTTTTAATTTACAGATAATTATATATAATTATAGATCCTCTGGCGAATCTATTTACAAATTATTTTGTATTTCCTGTAGCATCACTACATTATATACAGGCTCTATTGTCTATTGTGTAATTCAGTCTATTTCAAGTCAACATAATTTGTTATAAAAACTTAAGTAAAATTTACCTAATACAAACAATGATGTATATTAGCATCGATACATTATTGATTATTGGTGGGTGTCCAAAAGAAGTACTTCAAGGATTCAAATGGTTGAAAAGTCACCCATAGGTCTACCCGCGAATTACGTTTCACCCACAAGCTTTTTTGTCAACTCAGATTGCTATTATCAAGTGTAAAAAAATGACGTAAAAATCACAGATCAACATGGAGTACAAACACATTAACCATTAAATAACCAACCTCCCGTTTCTCTAAAATATCGTGGAGAGACTCAAGACAGGTTTTTGATCTCTATCCTTCCAAAACCGGCATTGACAATATAAAATTAAAGATTAGTATTTCATATTTATAGTAAAAACAACAAATGTTAATATATAATTCTATATACGTTGTGTTTAGTGGTTATGATGACCATATTTTTCAATTACCAATAAATCGAGTTAAATTATTACAATAATTGTATTTATTTTGTTCCATATCCCCTTGTTACAAATTTATATACATACAAAATATAGATTCTTGAAAATAAATAGTGATCTGCATTGTACAAACCTATAATGATGTACATACAATAATGGACTGAATTTATTAAAAGTGATGTGTCTAACCTTAGTTATCATAAACTTAAAACTAACTATAAAAACATAAACTAAAGCTTAACCTAATGTTCCCCAACAATCTGTTCCCATCGATGCTGAAAGGGTAGTGGGGCCATAGTGTTAAACACTGGGTTTGTGAGATGCTGCAACGAGTCATAAAACTTGACTCCAGTGGATGGCACACCAAGCAACGGGTGCAGGTCGGTCTTTTGTAATCTCTCGAGAGAGGTATGTCGGACCATTTTTCTCATGATCCCATTCTGGATTTGTTGCAGACTTTTAGCTCTATTGTCAGACAAGTGAGTACATAGTGGGGCACCGTACTAGATACGTTAAATAAAAAATCCATTGCTAGCATATACAATTATTGCAATACAATAATACTAGTAATGGTTTTTTTTTTAAGTAACTAGTACAATTACTGGGAAAGGATCAAAAACTTATCGGGTAAAGTCGGGATTACTCTGGGGATTTAAGAAACAGGAGGGCAAGCACTGGGTTATCCTCCTTTGCCTCTTTATTCCGTTTTCTAAGCCCTCTGGTGTGTGAGGGCCCTATCCCTTCCCTGCTCAGGAGAAAAAAAAAATGAGAAAGTGAAAGGAAGGAGGAGCCCTTTTTGCATATTGGCAGTAAGGTAAAGCTTCTAGCTTCAATGAAAATTTGTCTTTCTTTTTTTTTGCTTTAGTACGCACCTCATTATCCTAGCGTTTTTTTTTGTTAATGCCTAACTTTATTTATTGCTTTAGCAATATTAAATAGGCCAAAAAACACATTGAAGAAAAAACAGTTGTGAGAATATAATTTTTCGAAGCTGAGATTATTTTCGAATGGTTATTGTTTGGATTTTTCTCAACATAAATATTTAATATAAGAAAAATTCTAGTTTTTATACATTATTTACGCTTTTAGAAGCTTATAACTCTACCGTTTCCACCCGCTTTTGAAAATGAAGTTGATTCGTGTTCATAGTATGGAGAAGCGATTAGAACACAAATTAGTTGCGACCGAGTGCGACCCTTGATTCTAGGTCCTTATTAGTGGAGACAAACGTGTCTGTTTATTTACATTCTGAGTATTCGACTCGCTATTAAAAATGAAAGAAATATACCAATGTGGTCCAGTCCTTTCAAATTTGTTCGGAGGAGACCGAAAGCGATGCGCTATCAAAAGAAGAAGCCCTTGCTCTGTTTGTCGAAACAAAACAAACAAAATACCAATACAACCGAATTCGATCTGAGGTCTCAAGGTTGCAATGTATTTCCTTCATATAAAGCTCTATTGCAAGCGAAACAGGATTGCTACCCGGATATGCTTGTTTCCGAAACAAAGGCAAGTGTAGCACTTCAAAGCTTATTAGACAAAACCGTCACTAGGTTGCTGATTTCATTAAAAATGGCTGGTGATCTCCCTCAGGGTAAAAATTTGATGTTGGTTTCAAAATGGGGCTGCGATGGAGCTACCGGCCAAGGGACCTACAAGCAAAATTTCAGTGCCCCTGCCATATCTGACGCTTCTGTGTTCATGGTATCTTTCGTACCTTTGAAGTTGTCTGAAACTAACGACATCGGCACCAGCATCCACCGTGCGTGCTGGGTCAATCCTTTCCCTTTCTCTACCAAACATTGCCGTCCTATAAAGTTCGAGTTCGCAAAAGAGGACACACACACCCTCTGCAGCTTCTTGTGTTCTTTGTGGTGCCAAACCATCGCAAATGAACAATCTTGAGAGTCATCATGCCTATCGACCAGCACAGAGTATGGGTTGTCGAGTCTTCACGCTTGGATATGATTGATAGAATGTATTTTACATATAGCTTACCGCTTGCCAATCAAAAAATGGAGTGCGAGATTACTGGGTTTATGGACGAAGACGAAATTGAAAACTGATGTTTACCAACTTTACAGCGTGTAGGTATCATTTTATATATATTATTTTTCAATAAATTTTTTTATATACTATTTTTCAGCCTATAAGTACTTTTTTTTTAATAGCCACTAATCGGGGTAATAGTTCTCCATTCTTTCCAAGATTGAGACCAAATTGGCAAAAATCTCCAATAATTGAACTTGAGGAAGAGGCTGAAAATCTCCTTACAAACTTTTATCTAAGTAACATTATAATAATCACGAACTCTCTGGATTTATTTAACATGTAATGTTCTTCACCAGTTTTACATCAATACCTTCATTAAAAATGCGAAAAAAAATTTTGAGGCGAACTTTGCTGTTTTTCCCGTTTTTCATCGTTAGGGACCAGTGTGCGACGGAGTGGGTGTGAAACACGATGATACTTTAGGATTTTTTTAGTTACATTCCACAGGGAGTTATCCCAGGTAGTCAGAGAGGAGAGGTGGGAATTGAAAGAATCGGAACGGAAGGATGCCAATAGCCGATTTACTGCAGTACTGATTGTACGAGCGGCGATCAGCGGGATGCCGGGATCTTTGCCACTCTGTTTTCCTAGTTAAAGAAAAAATATTCTTCATATTAAATATAATTATCAGATTTATAACGCTAATTACGGCAGTCACCATAACGTGTAGAACCAGTAAAGAAAAACACATGCAACATAACTTAGAATAATGTTGTTTTTTTCCCCTTAGCTCTCAAATTTTTAAGATTATGGATAAAGGAAAAATAAAGGAATTTATTTGGGGTGAGTGGATCCTTTTACTAGGAGTACCTGTTTGAAGGGGGAGTGAGGGAATTAAGGAGTGTGGGAAGCCTCGGTAGAGGTGAAAATGTTCCGGTGCAGTGGTAAGAGTCCACTGAACTTAGACACTTATTGAACTTATTAAAAAAACAATTATTGAACAGAAAAACAATGACAAGAAAAACCATTAGGTGGGTAGAAGGAGAACTAGTTTATTGCGCTCTTGAGATTAATCTTTATCGATGGAGAGGCAGCGATCGCTACTGACATTGGCATTAGCTCCGTGTCACTTGTACGGACGACAGCCAGTCAGCCTCAGGACACAGATCCCCGCTGCATTGCGATGTACACTCAACGTCGAAATTGCCCTCAAGAGGTCACCCGGGTCGATATAACAGCTGCCTTAGAGTCTGCTCGCTCTTGCCTCGTTTTTAAGATGGCTTTCACATGTCACACAGGTAGGTTCATAGACAGGCATACAAGACAAAAACGATTGAACCGTACCTGTTGGAAAATATAGCCTGTATCCTTGGCATTATACGATAATGTCTTAGAATATAACAGTAGCGTTATCGCAAATTTTTTTTTTTTTATTTACCTGAGAACAATTGGTTCACGAACTATTTGCATTTTTTTCGGTACTAGGTTTTTTCCTCCTTCCGGAAAGCTCAGAATGGTTTAGAGCTTCATCTAAGCAACAAGTAATGTACTTTTAGCACGACTTTGTATATCAAATGGTGGTCTTCAGATATAAAAACGTATTAATCCTCTTTCAATATTAACTTCCTTGCTTCCGAAAATATCTTCTCTATCCAATGAGTACCACCGATAGGAGTTTAACATATAGCAGACACGGAGGCAAGTGAGTAGCTAACAGTTTTATGATTTATGTCATATTATAATTTTCAAACGAATCCAAAACCATTTGTCTGAAGAACTTAAATACGTTTAATTAATAAGAAATAAGGCACATTTTGATAGATTTAACCCCACTGTATATTATACCGCATTGCTGGTATATTATAAGAAATTCTTACAAAACATATTAGTGTTGTTATCTTATTTTCTTAACAAGATTCAGAGACCACCAAGTAGGAACGGAACGACTTGGAAGAATACCAAGGTTTATTTTGTATTGTAAAATTAACTCCACATTAACTCACTAGAGTTATTTTCGTTAATGAATGCCATAGTTATTTTAGACTATAAATCATTATAAAATAACATTACAGTTTCCAGTGACCTGAAGGGTAAATTAAGTACAGTTTACTTCAACAGGGAACGACCAGGCTCATTTGAATGCTAGGTAGATTTCAATTCGTAGTAGAGTCTAAAAATAAATGTTTCATTCCGAATCTACATAGAAATTAGTAATTTTAATTTTTTTTTCCATAGATCTCAAACTTATAAAAAATAGGATGTGGGAAAAATAAAAGGAAAATTATTTTGGATTGGATGGGTGCCTTTCACTAAGGCGAGTCCCATTTGAAGGAAGTATGAGAAGGATATGGGGTGTGGGATACCTAAAAGAGGCGGGTGGATTTGGGAAGGTAGTGAGAGTCTCCCTATGGTGGTGCTTAGGGATTCTAGGCATTGGTTTGAAGTCGACCAGATCACTTTTTTTTTTTTTTTTTTTTTTTTTTTTTTTTTCCCCCTCAGCTCTTAAACTTATAAAAAATAGGATGTGGGAAGATAAAGGAAAATTATTTAGGGCTGATGAGTGCCTTTCACTAAGGGGAGTCCCCCATTTGAAGGATGTATGAGAAGGATATAGGGTGTGGAATGCCTAAAAAGGCGGATGGAATCAGGAAGGTAGTGAGAGTCTACCAAGGGTTGAGCCTAGGAGCACCTAGGCAATGGATGGTCACCTTTTTTTTTTTTTTTTTTTTTTTTTCGTTAGCTCTCAAACTTTTAAAAATAGGATGGTCACCTTACCATAAATGGGTACAAATTTGACTGCAAGTAATTGATAAGTGCGAGTAGGGAGCTCCCTTGAACGTATCTAGGATACCTCACAGAGATCAAATTTGTATAGGTTTCAACGACTAGGTATAATTATGCAATAATAATAGTGCAGCGTAGTCTCATACACCCAGAATATGGTACCGATTGGATTGGTGGCAACATATATCCTTTCGCGCATTTAGGTAACCTTTTTAATTCCCTTGTAAAAATATGAACTATTTCAACTATAAAAAAAACCTAGGAAAGTACCAGGTCTTTATCAAAACTAGCTTGTTCCTCCTCACTTATGGAAACAAGGTGATAAATTCTTATTGGCTTCACTAATGACTTTGAATCAAAGTTATACTCGAAGTGAATTTACCTGGAATAATAAGCCTCAAAGTGTTAGTTTGAAGTTGCTGCCTTCAAGAACTTTGAACGCTTCTCGTCCGACTTTTTTCCGATCTTTAACAAAGGACTTCAAACGTCATCAAGCCTGAAGTAGAAGTAATTAAAAATCAGATAGAAGGAGGGAAATCGGCTTGGAAGTTTCTTTCATTATAAGGTACCCTTTTCCCTCTTCGGCAAATTCTTCTTGTTTCCTGAAGCGATATTTCTTTTTCGAGTAGTTGATGTTTTCTCTGATATAGAAAATAATTCAAGGGGATTTAAATTCTCAGAAGTCTCTCTCTCTCTTTCTTTTATCCTACTTACGATTTCATTTGTTCTCTGTTCCTTTGATCTTGACAAAAGACAGGTTTGAAATATAGTTATTGAAAATTGATTAGGGGTTTGGAAAGTTATTGCCACCCTATTCACTGGCCTAAGGAGAATATTTAATTTTTCATATATATCCTAACATAAAACCGATCATTTTGGTCAATTTTAGGGCTCACCCTCCAGGTACAAACAAATACCTACCACATTATCCATAATATAACATACCTTTATCATACGTATGTATGATTATACCTCCCATAATATAACATATAATCGGTTTATCATGTGATCCATTGAGCTCATCGCTCTGTTCCACCCTAATGCAACAGTCAACACAAGATCATACGTTACCTTGATGAATTTCTTTCATAACTCTATCAGGGTTTGCAAAGTCAAACCAGACTTTGTCTTAACGTGTATTAGTCAACAATAATCACTATTTTTCTTGCGTCATAATTTAGGCTTTCCAAGTGTGCCAAAACAGTAGGGAACATCATTCAATTACTTCTTACAATGTATTTTCCCTAAAAGACTACGTAAATTTGGAAAGGGGGTAGTGCAGTAAACTGGTTCAAGTGTAGACACTAAAAAAAAAATTTAATTAAAAAACTCCCAACTTGTTGTGCAAGATATCTAATGTTAACGATGCAAGGGCTATGATGAATTCCAGTCCGATAGGTGATGAATTACAGAAAAATGTAATATGATTGCTCAATGCTGATCATTGATAAGTTTTTCTTGATCCACCTCATCAAAACCATATTAAATTAAAACCATTCACCAGACGTGCCCCCATTCTACACCTTGTGTAGCGACCGCTAACTGCATAAGATAAATCACCCTATACTCTATAGTATATATATTGTAAATTAATTTAAACAAATGTAAATAACATAAATAAGTCATTGTAAATGTGTAAACAATAAAGACTTCACAGCTGCAAGCTGTGTAACCGTTACCCCACATCAGGTAGAAAACGACCCTGCCGGGTCAGCCCTTCGGCTGCCTACGCAAAGCCCTACCGCATACTGGGACCTTATCGGATACAATAACAAGGGAAATGATTGGGACTAACAAGCCACCACTAACTATAAATAGGGGCTGATCTCGGGCTGTAATTTATTCTCCTCCTAGCGAAGCTACTTGACTTGTAGCTGCGACGGTATTTAAGAATTTGGTCTTCTTCCATATGAAAAACCTCTGGATCTCCTTCTCTGCTCACCTCGCTACGTTTTAGTCCGGCGTTGTCAGACCCCACACCATTCTAGTGGGAATATCTGCCTTCGTCTCGCTAAATCTAGCACTACCTTGGGAGAGACCTCTCCCTAATGGACAACGGTTGTCGTGGCCCTGCAAACTTACCAAGCAGTGTTCCCCACGGCGATTCAGTCTGCCTCTCTCCGGTTCACACTCGCCTTTGGGATCCGGAGGATTTCGCCTACCTATTGTACCTGCCTTGATACCGAGTGTGAATTCGAGGTCATTACAAAACCACACAAACTACCTACACTACCTACCCTATACCTCTTCTCCTGAACATAGTGTTGGGGCACATACCTATCAAAATGGAGTCAGATAGTAAAACCGTCATGAAACGATTGTCCAGGTAGACTTACCTTAACCCTCACTTCGTCACCAGGGCTAGGGTAACTAGGCACCCCCTCGTGACGACCCGACACCTTGTTTATCCAATTTGTTTGTAAAAAAAAATTAAAGGAATGAATAATTCAGATTTTTCATAATATCGAATTTGAGACGCAGTAGTGGGAAAAGGAATTTAGTTCTTGGTCTCCACAGTTGCATTAAGAATATTTGCCACTTTTTCGAATAGGATGTTTTAGTGAAAGATAAAAAAATACCTAATTAAGTCGGCCCCCTACAAAATAAAAAAAATTCTGTCAAAATATTCTATGGTACTGTATTTTATCCTACTGGTAAGTTATCAGTTTTCGGTTAAGTAGCGAGTTCTGCCTGTTGAAGTAACAGCGATATCATGTGACTGCAATATTCACTGAATAAATGGAAAGTACGCAAGTCGTTTAGAATAATATAGCACACGGGACTTTAATAACGAGCACGGTATTCCTATTTGTAAACTGAGAAATAGGTCTGACAGAATTGCTAAATTAACTTCTCTTGGTGTTTTTCATCAACCTAAACCACTTTGCAAGAGGGAATGGAAAACACACATGTGACAAAACGTCAAGTGCTATCCCTGAGCCCCTAGGATCCGTAGATGTACTATGGAACATATTACAAACTGTGTCTGGGCTTGTGGCCGCTAACTTCTAATAAATGTGACTTAAGGAAAACTTACCTGAAATACAATTTCACACTTAAATCAGAAAATTATATTATTCACTGAAATTAATGCATTTTTCTCTAGAACAAATGGTGCCCTGCTAAATGACAGGTTGGTTTTATTATTATTTACCGTTCGATAACACCCAACGAATAAAACAGTTTTAAACAATATTATTACTATTAAACAATCAAGGAAGGATGAGGTTCTCCAAGTAAAAGGATCCGCTCACCCCAAATAAATTCCTTTATTTTTCCCTTATCCATAATCTTAAAAATTTGAGAGCTAAGAAAAAAAAAAAAGATGAATTATTGTTAAAATATGAAATAGTTTTGTTCATAAAAAGTGTTTAGCATTGTCTTATTCATATATAAGCAAATAGTTCTACAGCATATGTTCTTTCTAATTTCAAAAAACCCAATATTGTACGCACACTTTTTAATAGAAGGAGTAATTTGGTAATATGAAATCATTGATACAACAATGTAACAAGATAAAGTACTAGCATTAATAATATATATATATATATATATATATATATATATAATAGCTTTTTGAAGATAAAGCTAATAGCATACTTTAATATCTCCATATCTAGTTTAATCTCTTACCTGTGGCAAAAATGGATAGAAGGATTTTTAGGGAAGGAAGTAATTGTTAAAACAGGTAAAGACAGACGCTTTTGATGCCTTAAACCACTTTAAACTAAACTTTTGCAAGTTAAAAATTTAACTTGCAAGTAAGAGTGCGTATTAGTTCCCTCTTGGAGGCCATTGCATTTCTTTTTTAGCATGACGTATCCACATTGTCAAAAAAACAACAACCCTATACCCTCCGGTGTTCTATAGGGTACATTCTGAAATAACGCCCTCTACTGTGATTTTCATCAAGTATCTAACTTCCCGAACTCAATTTTCTTCAAATTTATAAATTTAGTTTTGATTCTAAAATCTCCTTACAAAATATATGACTATATTTGAACTAATATTAATATATATATATATATATATATATATAAGTTAATGTTTATTGAATTACAAGCTAAGAAAGGTTGGTAATAAGAACACGTAGAACGTTATAACAAGACTGCTTTATTTAGACCAAGATACCTCTATCTATAGGTATTACCTGTAAACATATACAGATAACATATGTTTGGGGATTAAGGCTGGGCACTAGCGGCGCCTGGACTTAACTCCCCCCCACCAGTTTACGAACACCCATTCGCAAACTTTGAAGTCCAACACTCGGACGTCTTAGTCCATTCAAATAATGCTCCGCTAATGTTACAAAGGAGCAAAGGCCAGCCCCGCCCGTACACAGCCTGTAATCCCTCACATTAAGCTCTAATCCTATAAAACGTAAAAACCAACTGTCACTTGTAAACAAAAAACATAAAAGAAAACTTTGACTTTTAAAAAAAAACAATACTTCTGTGGGAAAAATCACATAACTATAACTATTTACAATGTTCCTTGCGTGTATGCTGCGAGGACACTCCAGCTCATTCCTGATCTACAACCTCCCCCCCTGGTGGAAGCTTTAACTGTTCTATGTGGACATTTCGCCGCTTCTTAGGGGGTCGTATACTCTCAATTGTCACGACGTTGTGTTCCCTAATCACGACCACTTTAAATGGGCCCTCATATCGCACCAGCTCTTTGCTCCTATTTGACCCTAGTTTTTTATAGACGATAGTCCCGATTTTAAGTTCCCCCATTCGATCCCGGACTTTGAGGTTTTCCCGTTCCACTCGTCTCGCTTTGTCCCTCGTTATCCTTTCTCTGACTTTGTCGCATATTTTCCTCAAAGCGACAGTATTACTCGCCATTTTCTCCGCCATTCCCTTGTCTGCTACCGTCTCTGCCCCATTTCTCCGTCTTTCGCGCAGCCCAAAGAGGATCTCGAACGGGGAGAACCCCGTCGTGGTGTGGATCGAATGATTGTAAGCGGCCACCGCCTTCGGCATTGCCTCATTCGCCGGCAGACCCTTTTCCGCGTGATATACCCGCAGGTGGTCACTCAGGGTGCTGTGCAATCTTTCTATCCCTCCTCTACTCTTAGGGTGCCCTGGGGTATTAAGATGCCAAGAGACATCGAGAGTCTTCATTTCTTTTCGGATGTTGGCATTGTCGAATTCTCTGCCCCCATCCGACGAGATCCGGTCTGGTACTCCGTAAAACTGGAACCAGGTATTTAATGCCAGCATTACCGCGTCTGATGACCGTTCTTGCACCGGGTGCGCCATGGCCACTTTGCTAAAGCTGTCGATTGTGGTAACCCACTTATACCCCCTCCAAGTGAAGGTATCCACTTGTAAGTCACTCAACGGTGTCTCGGCGGTGGGCGATTCTTCTTGTCGCCCCCGTGGCGGATGTCTGTCATACTTCGTAGTGAGACAAACTGCACATGCCCCTATCATTTCTTGTATGCTCTTTTTCATTCCCCACCAAAAGTACCTCCGCCGCAACGCTTGCAACGTTTCCTGAACTCCACGGTGGTTCGTTTTTCCTTGGTGATAGGCCAGCGTCACTTCCAGCTGCTGTTCTCTGTCTTTGAGTGTCTCCACCATCGACGTGCACCGAATAAATATCCTATCCACTCCAAGTTGTTCCGTTCGCCAGAGTCTACGAATTTTCTCCCAAATAGTGGCATTCCCTACAAATACATGATGGGTCTTTCCGGGTTCGGAGGCATCTTTCAATGCACGGCAAATTTGGTCGTTCCTAACCCCTGGTGGCGACCAAATCGTCGCGATTTTACTTCTCCCATAACTGTCATATGCGATCTGCAGCCGCCCTGAGGTCTTGGATTTCCAAATGATCTGCCGTCTTTTGTCGTTCACGATCCCTTCTGTTACTTCCATTTCAACAGGTCTTTCGGCGGCGGAACCTTCCTCTTCAAGGGTTTCCTCACCTTCGCTATCTCCTCGCGTACCGAGGCTTCCATCCTCCCCGGGTGTCCATTCCCGGAGAAACTGTTGGATTTCCCCGGATGGTTCCCCTTCTTCCAATGCATTCACAGTAATGGCTCTGGACAGCCAGTCTGCCACTACGTTCTCTTTCCCGGGTTTATATATGATCTCCATATTGTACTGGGACAAAAACTCTTTCCACCTCGTGACCCGCGCCGAGGACTCCTTTAACTTTCCTACCCATTGTAGGGGTCTGTGGTCGGTGTGAACACGGAATTTTCTGCCGAAGACATATGGGCGGAAATGGTCTATAGCCCAGACGATACCTAGGAGCTCTCTCTCTAGAGCACTATACCGCGCTTCCGTTTCTGTGAGCCGTCAGTTATGGAAGCAGCTGACACACGCACACCGACAGTCAACACCCAGCTGACACCTGCACCATCGCCTAAGTCAGCACTCCTTAATCTAATCTGTTCATTATATAATCCTTCCTTTCCTCTCACCAGCTCTCATTCATCTCGTTACTGTACCCCTGACGTATTACTTAATCACTTTGTCATATAAGTTGTATTGTTTTGTCTAGTTAATAAACCACTTTTTAAAAAGGCCCCTTTGGTCTTCAACTATTTAACTGGCGCCCGAACAGGGACCTTGGCAGTGTTTATATAACTTCAGAAGAATCTCCCCATTCAGCGATCCCGCGTTTGGCTAGGCTAGACCTGAGAACTTTTCGATTCTTTCCATGAGAAGGCCGATGCTATATTGAACAGGACTTCAGGACTGATCGAGCACTGGTATATTTCAATATACATTCACCGAGGCTCCAAGAACCACAAAATCTGTTATCTAGTGACCAGAGGAAGCCGATAGAAGGCAACATTATCTAGAAGAAGACATCACTTGTATTGGTAAATATATTTTTTGTACACATTTACATGCCCATTACTGACAGACTTAATATAAACCGTAACTTAGAAGAAACCGTAAACATGACTTCTAACGATTACAAAATTTCTACTACAGACCTTAAACTGATCCCAGAATTTGACGGAAATCCCAGCCATCTAGTAAGATTTATTAATAAAATAAATTTTGTAGCGAATAACGTCTGCACAACTGACAATCCACATCACGAATATAACGCGAAACAATTGATAGGACATGCAACAAACAAATTAGTAGGACATGCCGAATATTGCGGAAGACGGAACTATAACTCTTTACTAGAACTGATCCAAGAACTCAAACTTAACTTTCGTGACGACAAAACAATACCCCAAACCATAGCAGAAATATATCAAACTAAACCCTTAAGAAACGAACATCCCAATAGCTATGTAGAAAGACTGATATTATTACGAGACGACCTTGAAGGTAGATTATATACGGACGACACAAAAACAGACTTACAAAAACACACAGAAATAAACGTATTTGATGAACAAATAGTTGACCATTGCCAAAGACAACTTGAAACTTCAGTTGACAATTTCCTCCAACACCTACGAATTAAAAATTTGAGGGATTTGAAAAAGGCATTAAAAACCACAGCAGTACGAGTAGTCGAAAGAGCATACGGTAACAAACTAACACACAACGAATCCACACAAAGACGCAGTCAAAACCAACCACCCTCCACTAGCAATTATAAAGGGAGGAATTACGACCCACATTATCACGAGAAAAAACGTGAATTTTATGACAATAATAGACAACAATTTAATGACAATAATAGACAACAATCCCAACAACCAAGACAGTACAATCAAGAACAACCACGTTTTAACAATAACTACCCCCGAGACGAAAACGAAAGACATAATCAATCATGGAAACCCTATGAACAAAGACAATACTTTAACAAACCAAACCCCAGACCGGAACAAAGAGAAAATCAAACCGTATCAATGCGCACAGCCAGCAATCGCGTACACTACACGGAAAATGACAAAGACCAACAAATAAATGAATTACAAGACAGAATACAACAATTAGAATCTCGTTATGAGGATTTTTTAGACGTAGGTCCCAACAACAACGAACCTCCAGACCCGAATACCAATTAAATTACACGGACAGTCTCCCAAAAATAAAAGACAAAAAAGGCAAGACATGGCTGATTGACACTGGAGCTTCTAAAAATTATATCAATCCCCGTTCCTTACCCGAGGGAACAAAAATTAATTCGGAAGACTTTGTAATGAAAACTCCTACAGGCAGAGCCGAAGGCACTCAAAGCGCCATAATCGATCTCTATCCCCTGTTAGGAATTCAAGCAAAGGTAAAAATGCTAATTTACCCCTTTAGCAATCGTTTCGATATTCTTTTAGGATACGAAACGATGAAAGAACTGAAAACTGAAATAAAATGTCACAATGACGAAATAATAATAAACGGAACCAAACATAACCTGGAAAATGAAATTTACTATATAAATGACTTACAGACAATAAAACAACTAATTAGGACAGACCACATTGATAACAAGCTTTCGGACGAACTTGTGGTACTGATTGGTAAATATGGTGAAATAATAAAAACAAATGAAGAAAAATTACGCGCGACCAATTTAATTAAACATAAAATAAACACAAAAAACGAAAACCCTTGCTACACTAGGAACTATCGGTACCCCGTGCAATTCAAAAATCAAATAAATGAAGAAGTCGCGAATTTATTAAAAAATAACATTATTAGAAAGAGTAACTCCCCATACAACTCACCAGTATGGATAGTACCAAAAAAAATGGATGCCTCAGGCATAAAAAAAGTTCGAATGGTAATAGACTACCGAAAACTGAACGAAATGACGACTAATGACAAATACCCACTACCCAACATTGAAGACTTACTAAACAGACTACAAAAAGCAAAAATATTCTCAACAATAGACCTTGCATCAGGATTCCATCAAATCGAAATGGATCCAGATTCAATACCAAAAACCGCATTTAGTACAGAAGACGGACACTTTGAATTCTTACGAATGCCCTACGGACTTTGTAACGCACCACCCACATTCCAACGAGCCATGAATATGATGATAGCGAACGTCCCTAACGCTATGATATACATTGACGACATAATCATTTACTCAAACACAATACAAGAACACCTAGAACATCTCGAAAACGTATTCCAAAAGTTAAAAGAACATGCACTTTCTATCCAACTAGACAAGACTGAATTTTTTAAAACTGAAATCCCCTTCTTAGGATATATTGTCACTCCCGACGGACTAAAAACTAACCACAAGAAAATAGAAGCAATCACAAAATTACCATACCCAAACAACGAAAAAACGACTAGACAATTTCTCGGAATGACCGGATACTACCGAAAATTCATAAAAGACTATGCGAAAATAACGAAACCAATTTCGAAATCACTACAGACTAAAACATACGAGACAGAAGAAATAAAAAAGGCTTGTGACGTACTAAAAACCCTCATGACAAATTCACCAATATTAGCATACCCGGACTGGAATAAGACATTTTACTTAACGACAGACGCAAGTGATAAAGCCATCGGCTCAGTGCTATCGCAAAAAGATAACGACGGAATAGAACACCCAGTAGCATTCGCCTCACGAGTATTACAGCCTCCCGAGATAAACTATTCAACAATTGAAAAAGAACTTCTAGCAATTGTTTGGTCTACACACCATTTCAAACCATACTTGTACGGTACTAAATTCCAATTACTAACTGACCACAAACCATTAAAATGGATCTATACAATGAAAAACGGAAACACCAGAATCATGAAATGGATCTGGAAATTACAGGACTTTGAATTTGACATAAACCACATTAATGGAAAAACAAATTACGTAGCGGACTTACTATCACGACAAAACGAGAACTTAGAACAAAACACAAATACTAACCATATAGACGGAGATTTTGACGAATTTCTAAACGAACTAGCAATACTCCCGTTAGACGAAAACCCAGACTATGACACACTTATAGAAGAATTAGAAAACATGACTCAAACAGAACAAATAAATGACGCAATTAGTACATGTGGAGCAACTGTTCACTCCCAACGATCATCCAACGAACAAATTTGGATAGTAGACAATGACAAGAATATTAATATAGAGAAACATCAGATAATAATAAAAAAGGGAATAAAAGAAACAAACTTTACTAAACCATTTAACAAAAACAGACATGAAATTAAATTTGACAACTTAGACGACTTAGAATCACTAATCGAACAATTTATTAGACCCAAAATTACTTATGGAATTTACTGTGAACCAGATATCCCATTACTCCAACCATGGTACGATAAAACATTTAAAGACATTTCTAGACTAATACAAGAATCATACCCAACAGTTAAACTAAAAAGATACAAAAACTATGTAACCGATATCTTAGACAAAGAAGGACAAATTGAAATAATTAATGACTACCACATAGGAAAAACATCCCACAGAGGCACAATCGAAACATACGACAAACTTAGAAAATTATACTACTTCCCGTTAATGAAAGAAACAATTAATGACTTTATTAACAATTGTAAGACATGTAAGAAAACTAAATACGAACGCAATCCTATAAAAACAAAGTACATGATAACACCAACACCAAATAGACCGTTCGAAGAATTAATGATAGACACATTACATTTTGACAGAAAATATATCGTAACTATAATTGACACATTCTCGAAAAGACTATTTACACACATGATACCAGCCGTAACTGGAATTAACATATGCGAAGCCATTAAACTTTACTTAACACTATATCCAACACCCGTATCGATAAAAATGGACAACGGCAAAGAATACAAAAATAATTTAGTACTCAACTTCTTACAAACTAACGAAATCGAACCAATTTACGTGACCCCAGGAAATCCTAATTCATTAGGAACACTAAACAGAGCACATAGTACACTCATCGAAATATTACGAACACTTAACGAAAAAGAACTAACAAACACATCATTAAATAACAGACTAATGCTAGCAACAATAGCATACAACAATACCTTAAACTCTAAACTAAACATGACACCGGACGAAATAACATTCGGAATAACAAGAAGACCTAACAAACAAATAGAAATAAAAGAACAATACGTACAAAAATACCATGACGAAAAGAACATAATACATGAACTAATACGGAATAAAATCGTGACAGAAAAAGAAAATAGAACAGAGTTATTAAATACAAATCGCGAAGACCCACCTGACATAAATGACGAACAGATATATATAAAAACAACCCATCACCGCAAATACAATAATCCATACAGACCCGTACTATTGTACAAAGACAGAAACGAAACAAACAAAGCACACGTTAATAGAATCAAAAGACCACGTAAACAACACTTGAGACCGAGACCAAACATTACTGTTTCAGAAGGAGAAAATGAATCCTACTCGGACAGTACTAATCCAGACACTTCTATGGACATTAACATATACTATGACAGTGACTGATATAAGAGATAACCCCGGAGTCCTACATTACACTATAAAAAACGCAAAGGTAATAGAAAATTACTACAGGACATATCATTTTTATGACATTAGCTTACTTGACAAGGAACTAAACAATATACAGAACAATGTACCATCTTATAGGGACCTACCGACATACCCTATAATCAAAAACCTTATCATACAAACACAAAACAAATTAAATCTATTAAAATCACACAACAAACGAACTAAGAGAGGACTAGTAAACGGACTTGGAACAGCTCTCAGCTGGCTTACTGGCACCATGACAGCTGATGACAAATCACATTATGACGAAGTAATAAATGAGTTAGGACGGAACAACTATAATATAGAACACAACATAGAACAAGACATAAAACTTAATAAACACGTAATTAAAAACTTTCAAAAGGACATACAATTAATTAATAATAATTTTAAAACAGAACAAGACAACATAATGAAGATAAACAAGGAAATGACATTCTTTGACATGTACATAATTCTGACACACCTACACAACAAAATAGATGAACTTACATTAACACTGGAACTATGCAAAATTGGCATCACACACTCATCATTAATGTCCCAAATACTACATGACATAAACCAAAATGTAAATCTAGCTTCTAGGAATCCTGAAATCCTGTGGATAATGAGTAAAATTTACTGCACTACTCATAATGAAACACTCCATATCTTTGTAGACCTTCCTAAGGCAACCCCAAATATAAAGACTTATTTACTCATACCTTCGCCTGTAAAAATTAACAACCAATATGTAACTTTAGATATAGACGAAACTATTATAATAAAAAAATTTAATATGTTATATACAACAAATTGTACATTTTTAAACAATGAATATTACTGTAAAAACCTTTTTATTTTAAATAATACTTGTATAAATAATATTATTTCATCTGGAACGATGAATGCATGCAAATATAAATTAACCAATACTAACATTAGATATATAGATAATATAAACAGTTTTATAACCACTAACCTCTCCAAATTAGACAATTGCCTTACTAATGATACTGTATACCTACCACCCGTTAGCTTACTTACCCTAGATCAAAATGATTGTTACAAAGAACTCCCCAAAATTTCAAGACATATAATAGACTCCACCATAAACAAATTGTATAATAAAATAGATATAGATGTAATCGCAAATATAAGCGAAATAGAAAACCTAAATATAACAGACATAGTTTTAGAACCACTTATATTTAATCAATCCAATACTTATTTTTATTTTTATTTAATTATAGGGGCAGCTATTATAATTGTAATCCTCTACTACCTTAAAAAATGTAAAACTACCAATTCCTTACGAAACCCTACACCAACCATCCCAGTTGTATACCATCCCGGACAACAAGAGCCTATCAACATTTTGGCAACAAGGGTTTATCACCCAAATAACAGCCCTCATGCACCTGCAGCCATCAACTTAATTTCTTGATGGAACAAGAAACCTAAAGTCGGAAGGAGTTATGGAAGCAGCTGACACACGCACACCGACAGTCAACACCCAGCTGACACCTGCACCATCGCCTAAGTCAGCACTCCTTAATCTAATCTGTTCATTATATAATCCTTCCTTTCCTCTCACCAGCTCTCATTCATCTCGTTACTGTACCCCTGACGTATTACTTAATCACTTTGTCATATAAGTTGTATTGTTTTGTCTAGTTAATAAACCACTTTTTAAAAAGGCCCCTTTGGTCTTCAACTATTTAACTGTCGACTAGCGTACGCCACCGGGCGCTCCCCACCGTCTCTCTCCTGCGACAACACTGCCCCCAGTGCGTATTCACTGGCATCAGTGGTGATTGTGAAGGGATGTTGGAAATCGGGAAATGCTAATATCGGTTCCTCTTGTAAGCTAGACATACATTTCCGGATGTTCTGCTCCATGATTGGGGTAATTACCACCCTCGCTCCCTTTCGCAGTAAATTATTAATAGGCACCAGGTATGCCGCCATGTCCGGCACAAATCTTCTGTAATAATTAAGCGTCCACAGAAGTCGACGGATCCCCTTTACATCTGTGGGCACCACCATCCTTCTAATGGCCTCGACCTTCGTAGAGTCTGGCTTAACCCCCTCCTGTGAGATAGTGTGGCCCAAAAAATTGATTTTTTTCTTCCCCAACAGAGACTTCTCCATGGACAATTTTAATCCGAATTCGCGGACTCTTTGAAATACACTTCTTAGGTGCTCAACGTGCTCTGCCTCCGTTCTGCTGAAAACTAACAGATCGTCCATGTAGACCTGGCATACCGCTTCGTCTATTCCCCTCAAAAATTCATCCATTAGGCGTTGAAAGGTAATCGGGGCGTTTTTCAGTCCAAATGGCATCCTGGTAAATTGATAATGCCCCCTCTCAAATGTAAAGGCCGTTTTGTCTTGGTCGTTCGCACTCATCTTGATCTGGTGATAGCCTGCCTTTAGATCTAGGGTACTAAATATTGTCGCCCCGTTCAATCTGTCTAATATGTCCTCAAATCGGGGAATAGGATACTTCTCATCCGTCGTGTTCTCGTTTAACTTCCGATAATCGATAACTACCCTGTATTTCTCCGTCTCGTCCCCAGGTCTATTTTTCTTCCTCACTGCCCATAGAGGACTGTTATATGGCGAAGTGCTATCAATTATAATCCCTTGCCGTTTGAGACTCTCTAGCTCCTCTCTAATATGCCTACGTAGTGCCTGCGGATATCGTCTCTCTTTCACGTATGTGACGCGTTCTTTCTTTAACTGGATCTCGTGGACCGTCTTCCCAGTCGCTCCTAGCGTGTCTCCCTCTACGTAAAAAATATCCTCAAACTCCCTCTGTAGGCCTTCCCTCCAGCCCTCTATTTTATTAACCGCCCCTATCCGCGCTCTTCCGTCCCATTTAGTCCCTTGACATTTATATTCCACTTTGCCCAACTTAATGTTCCATTTTTCCCCGATATTCTCCACACGCGCACCTACCTTCCCCAACATGTCGCACCCAACTATCACCTGGTACTCCCGCGGCATGTTTCCTACGATATGTATCTTTAGATCTCCCCCTTTCTTCGCCCACCTATTTAGCCCTATGACTAACTCTCCCACTACCTCGCAAGGGCCTCCCAGGGTGATTAAACTACAATTACATACCTGAATCTGGAGTGCCCTCTCTCCACCATACAGCCTCTCCAGCGCTCCGCGGGACATGATGGTGTTGGTGCTTCCCGTGTCCACCAGACACATCTCTCCTCCTTTGACCCTAATTATTGGCAACGCACACATCCTCTCCCGAATTGCATTACATCTCAGGATGCGGTCGCCTCTCTGCCGACACGCTCCTCAGGCTTCATCACGTTGCTCCCATCTACGTGACTCGACCTTCTGCCCTGTCTGTCTCCTGTTTCTGCTGCGCCTCGCTTCTTCTCCTTCAGTTCCCGAAGTCTCTGATGACTCATCTTCTGATGATCCACTCTCCCCATGTGTCATGCTCCGTCTCTCTCTTACTTCTTGAGTGTTTACCTCCATTGGTTCTGGTCGTTGGTATTCTCTCCTCCGGAAGATATACGGGCAATGCCTCGCGATGTGTCCTTCCTCGCCACACTCAAAACATTTTGTTCGAGGACACTGTGCCACTAAATGTCCTGCCTTCCTACATCCGTGGCATTTTCTTTCTTCCCTGGGCGGGGCATACCTCGGTCTCGTTCCTCTAAATCTTCTTTCTCCTGTCGTTCCCTTGTCTCTGCCAGTAACGGACGTTTCTGGTCTCCTCCAGGTTGGTTTCAGGGTCCGGGTTCTTTTGTATGCAACTCGGCTCCACTCATTGTCGACGTCTTGCACCCTCACTTCTTCCTCCTTGGCACTAGTGTCGATCATTGATTGTGCACACTCCGAGAACGAGCGCTCATCAGAGAATCCTTCCTTTCTTCCTGTCTCCTTGGCCAGTTGCACTTTTAGAATTGTGGATAAGAATCCCATTCTACCCTCCACCTCTTCTACGCTAATCGACTCTCTCATCTTCTCCGTTATCTTATTGAAACGGACTACTAACCCCACAGCATATTGCCCGTTACTTTGTCTTGGGGACTTTGTCTCCCTAAACATTTGGAATATGTCCTCCTCGGGAGTCCATCGTCCTCCTCCGTACGCCTTCTTCAATCTCATCTTAATTAATTCCCACGGGGTTTCTTCATCTGCCTGAATTTGATTCAGTATACTTCTCTTGACCCGACATATCAGGGCCGCCTTCAACGATTCCGCGTCTCTGGGATCTATTAAATTTTCTTCTGCTTTAGCTCCAATTAAAGCTGTGAGACGGTCTCCTCCTTTTAGGAAATGGTTCAGCTCACCCAGTTCCCCAGTGAATCTCTCCAGCTCCGCAACAGCCTTCCTCAGATCCTGGGTATTCATCGCTTTTACCCTCATCAGCGCGAGCGCCGTGGCATGAACTTCTGGCATAGTTCCCACTCTTCTAATATCTGCTCCCTCTACGAGATTCAAGACGGGCTGTCTCAAAATTCCTCCTTCAGTCATCTTCTCTCTTTCGCGTATAGAAGAAAAAAAAACAAAAAAAAATTACGCTCGCACTTGATAACTCTCTTTCTCCACGGTTCCCGGGTTTCGGCACCAGTTAATGTTTATTGAATTACAAGCTAAGAAAGGTTGGTAATAAGAACACGTAGAACGTTATAACAAGACTGCTTTATTTAGACCAAGATACCTCTATCTATAGGTATTACCTGTAAACATATACAGATAACATATGTTTGGGGATTAAGGCTGGGCACTAGCGGCGCCTGGACTTAACTTATATATATATATATATATATATATATATATATATATATATATATATATATATATATATATATTATACTAATAATATATATTAGTGACCTAAACGATGACGTTGTGTAAAAAAGATAATTATTCTTTAATAAAAATAAGTAAGTATTATATCTATAAAAATGTGTTTTGTTCAACCCCCTCAAAAAGGAGAAAAATAATAGGATTAAAGGATTGCAGTTATCATTGTTTTGCACTGGCCGATTTGAAGCCATTCAATCCAACCCCGTTTTGTTTTCTTTTAAAAAGTGGCCTTTACCTAAATGTTTATTCATCTTTTGTTTTCTAAACTGAATGGAGAACTATTTTTAGCAAATATGAATCTACCGGATGTGCCAACTTATAAATTGGCTTCAAAGCAAACTAGAGGGAAATGGGCAGGTGGTGCCGTAAACGGTGGGAAATGTGACATCATTGATTTACTAACTGCTTACGGAAATGAACAATACAGTTGTATGAAAATTTATTTACTATATAGAATAAATAAAAAAGGGAATAACAATATGATATTATTAATGAAATAGGAGTGGTTTTATACCGTATCTGTAAGCCATCCCCACCAGAATCAAGTGAATACCCAAGGTTTTTTTGGTTTGTTTCTTTTAGGACATGTCAACCACAAGAGTCATTGACGCTGATGATAATTATTTCGATTTTACTTTTATGACCATTATACACCTTTAGTACACACAAGCGTTTAAGTGAAGATATTTGATACTGACCAGGTTTGTGTTTGTTGAAGGGCATCTCAGAGGTAAATTACTGGACCGGAGATTAGGAGGTCCCGGGTTCAATAACCCAACTAATAATTAGTAATAGAAAGTGGCTTATAGAATTAATGGCATTCTCCAGTATCAGACTAGGTGGTTATCAGCTAGCTTGTTTTTTTCTAAGCTCTCTAGTTAGAATTTTAGGATGAGGGAGAAATATAAAATATTTAGGGTGATCGGATCCTTGTACTAGGAGGACCTGCTTGAAGGTGGTGTGAGAGGAGTAAGGAGTGTGGGAATCCTCGGTGGAGGTTGATTGTTACGGTACAGTGGTGAGAGTCCACTGGTGGCTGGGCCTAAAGTCTTCTCTAGGCATGTAGTGCAGTCGTAGTTAGTCTGATATCAGTGAGGGTGCCCCTTAGAGGATTGTTGTTGGTGGGCCAAGCGCCGTGATGTCAACTATTTCTTCTGCTTTACTCGATCTTGTAAGTTGCCATCGTGCCGGTAGCTATGGTGGTGTCATGTCTCGGAAGAGAGGGTTTAGAATGTGCTTCATCGAGTCGAAAAACTTGATGTGACGTCGTCTGATGGCTTCGGTGATGGTGGGGAGCTCGAATTTTTCGTGCATGTCGGAAGCCTTCATTTCACGAAAAGGGGTATGCCACAGTGCAGTTCGCAGGATGTTGTTCTGGAAGCTCTGGAGGCGAGTTATGGTGCTGGCATGTAGGAATCTAAAGAGTGGTGTCCCAAACAGTAGAGCTGGCCTCAGGATGCTCTTGTATATGAGGAGTTTCAGTCGAAGGGATATGGCCTGGCTGGTGATGAGATGCTGGAGAGAGTAGTAAGTTCTGCGGACTCGTTTTAATTTCTTTTGCAAATGTGTGCCGAACGTCATGTGCCTGCCTAGGTTGATGCCAAGGTAGCAGATGCTGTTGGCTAATTTACATTAAGTCCCGTCTATGGTAAAGCTGGGTGGACGCTTCTTTTTCCCAAGCACCTTACACAAGCACACCTTCTAAAGAACTTATGGAGTCAGATCAAAGCGAAATAGGCTGCCCGCCGACTAGGCCGGCAGCCAGGGTGAAATACCATAGGTCCACCCACTCTATCTCCTTTTAGGCACTCGCCGGACGGCGGCTAAGAGGTTGTTGTGGCCCTAGCCCGCGGTGGGCGCCTCCTCCCCACTTTGGGGATACTCAGTTATCCGAGCCCGACAGATGGTTATAGCTGATTCTGTCATTACGTAAGACGAAGAAGAAGAAAATCGTAGCTTCACCTGTTAAAAAAAAAAAAGTATTATCAGAAGATAATAAATGCTTGTAGGCTTTATGCAACTTACATAACATAAAATTATCATTTATTCCTTTCTGAATTATTGATTATTCCCTCTTCTAGTGAATTATATAATTTATTTAAACAACTCAATCAATACAAATCGCCGTTATTTATGTAAACTCTTTATGGCTGACACTTGTTACATAAAGACTTATTTACGTATTTTGTCACACGTGTTATTCCAAATGCCGAGCCATCGGGCTTGAGGTATTTCCTTACTTATCTAATCTTAATATATAAAATCTCCTAGTTATGAGAATAGTCACATGCAATCAATACATATTAAGTATTTTAAGCAGTGCTTATGTTATGTGCTTCTTTCGGGGGAAAAGGCTCTTTAGCCAAAACCACTAATCAAAATTTATAAAAATGTATTGTTTCGATTTTTTTATTGGGTTTTAGAAAATTTTTAATTTCCAAAAGCTGGCTAATGGATCAATAATAAAAACATTGCAGTAATCGTGTTAAACATGTGTTACATGTCAAAATTAAAAATAAAAAATACCATGAAATAAGTTTTGATTTGGTATGCAACGTGTGTATAGTACCATGGCACTAAAAACAGTGAAACTTCTCTCAATAACAAATTGTTAAAAGTTGTAAAAATCCTATAAACTGTTTGCCAATGCTTTGTACATCAAATGGGGTCTCAATAGGTCGTACATCAATTTAATTATAATTGCAGAGTATACATTTATCGTGATCCAGTCATTTCGGCTTTGGATTCCTTTTGAACATAGAAGGAGGCAAAATAAGTGGAAAATCGCCTCAAACGTGTACCAAAACTTCTGGAATGAAGCTCAAACTAACGAAACGATTGCTACTACTGCTAAACTACACAAAATAATAAAAACTGGAATCCCATAGTTGTTAAATTTACTAAAATTAGTAAAGAAAATAAGCTACAAATCACCGACGAAAAATATGGTTTTGAACTATTTCATTTAAAAAAAAAAACGTAATGAAGTAATGAATGTCTTTACAATCAGACGATCGTTTGATATCTATAATAAAAATGAAGCTAATATAAGAAATTATCAAGCTGTACCTGTATATTAATATTTATATTGTGTGAAAAACAGTTTTAAAGTCTCTCTTTAAAATAATGTTAATATTACTATTGACATTACATCAACAACAGTCGACGTTTCTCATATTCAAGCATCCTAAGGATTACAATTCAGGCACAAGAACCACTTAAAATAATTATATTGGCAAGAATCCTGAGATAGAACTAATTACATGTGAATGGGTAAGTTTAAATGCATATTTATTTATTGTTTTATATCGAATTGGTAAGCTTTCTGCTAAAATGAATTAATAAATTATAATGGTTAATAAATATAACATTAAAATTCTGTCAATACAAACCTATGTGGTAGATAAAAAACTTAATTTAAATGATTTTATAATGGGCATAGTCTCTAAAAAAAATCGATTCAGGTCCAGGGAAAAAATTGAGCCCGCTTGGTTTGAAATTAGCTTAACAGTTTTATTGTTATATTAAAATGGAGCAACGGAGTAAGGAATAAAATATCCCTATTTCCCGTTTCCTTTCACGTGGCTGGCCTGCGATGTAGAATTGTTCTGTTCCGTATTGAAAAAATCTCAACACCAGCAATCCACCTGTCATTTAATCCATTCTTCTGAGTTAAATCCATTTGTCAACAGCACACATCGAGCACATGCAGTTTTTATAATCTCCTACAATGTCAAGAACAGAAATGAAACTATATAAAGTCCTCGTATATTGCAAAAGAATTGAAAGGCCTTTATCTAATTTTTGTATGTTTTCATCATTCCTGTTAGCTTTCTTTTTTGATTGGTGTTTTTAACATGCAAAGCAAGGAATAACAGGTTCTCGTACGGGGATTATCCAGGACATATCGTTTATAATCGATAAACTTCATTTGATGAAGTGATATTCCCACAAACCATTTACAGCCGAAAATCAATGAATTCCTTCGTGAATGTAGGATTGCAATATATTCCCTATTATCATTGTTTCGACTATTGTACTGCAGTGTAGCAATATAATACTATTTACCGAAGTAAATTAATACATGCGCATAATACATACATATAATTGAGTCGTCACATTTTTACATGACATTATAAACATTATTAGGCGCAGTTCAAAACATATTCGTTCTGGGTGAAGCATTGACATTCCTGTATAAAAAAAAAACGATTTTACATTTCAAAATTTCAACTGGGGTACTGTTGGTACAGAAACCCTCGTGGAGTTTCACACCCGAACCAGGGTATAATCAACTAACCTATAATCACACATTACTGGCTCCTGTGGTCGTTACTTCGATAATTACAAGTGATAATCTGATGACGCATCAAAGCTCTGGTCTCCTATCACTGACGGTGTAATCTGTTTGATTACTAGCCCATCAGCGTATACTTATAATTGGTTATTTTATCTATTTCCACTTGACGGTTTACTTGAATTGTTTGAATATTCTGAACTCAGTGTTGTAATATTTTGCTTTTGTGTAATACAATATATAATTTATAACCATCAGTTATTTATAATCTCCTACAATGTCTAGAACAGAAAGGAAACTGTATAAAACCTACATATATTACAAAAGAATTGAAAGGCCTGTATCTTATTTTTGTGTGTTTTCAATGAAGAACTCAACATTTTTAAAATAAGAAGCAATATGTATTAACCTCGACGCCTAAAACGGCGGTGGCCTCGCGACCTATTATAAATAGACATTCTATGTCATGGGGTCCTGGCACTGGCCATCATCCCCACTCATGTCCTGAGCGTGTGTGGCTCTCTTGCCCTCTCTGTGGCCTGCGCCGGATGGTGCCACGGCCGGAGAGGGGGCGGGGGGAGCTTCGCTGCTTCCGGCCTTTCCGCCAGCTTGCTGGGGGATTGGCTTCGGGGGCGGGGGGGCTCCTGGGCTGAATCTGTATGTATATAGGTATGAATGGACTGTATATAGGTATGAATGGAATTGTATATAAGGTATGAATGATCTCTCAGCACAATTATTAATGCTGGAAAAGGCAAATTGTAATTTTTTTTTCAATAAAGAATTTATATAGAAAAATATGTATTAAAGTGCGTAAAAAGCTCATAATTGGATTTTTATTTACTTAATTTATGGTAGAAAAAAATACTCAATGTCAGATGACTGATGACCACTTACCAAGCGTATTTCTTGATCGTATTCATTACGCCGTTAACGGAACTATGTAATCAGTTCCCCTGATATACAAATAAAAACTTTGAGGTATGTTTCCATGGCTATTATTTAAACGCTAACTACAAGGGCAAGATGGCCAAAGAATTTCAAAGGATAATGTTAATGTCGAGTGAAAAATGTAACCATGGCACCGATAAGAAGTACTTTAAAGCCATTTTATATTACAAAATATACATTATCATGGAACCAAAAATAGTATTAAACTCAGCCAAGATCACTGGGTCTTGGAAAAAGTGCAATATTTTAAGCTTTGTTACAATTTTATGGAGGTTATGGAGCATGTAAAAAACTCGTTGAAGTTTCAAGCGTTTAGCTAAGCTCGGTCGTCAGCTCGATCAAGAAGCTGAAAAAACGATGTTGTGGATAGATTGGGCTGAAGATAGCTCCTGCAAGAGATTCGGCCGATGTAATAAACTGGCGAATCGAAGCGGAGCGAGTATACAGCTGGTGGCCCGAACAATGCACCATTACCTTGCTACACCGCCTCGCGGCCCAACTTAGCAACTTAAATTTCCAAGCTCTCTTTCTTCACCCTCCAGTTCACTCGCCAACAATAGGAACTTACATCAGACACAGCAGAGCAGAGCAACAGACAGAGGGACTTAGATCAGACACAGCGGCTCTCAAAGTAGGGTGCTAGGACGGCCCAATTGATTTCGACTTACGAGCCATTTAACTTAATTTTGAGATAAGTTTTGACATTTTTATGGACGAAAAGAAGATGTATTTTTCTGATCACTTCTGGCTTCTTCTTCAGGAAAGTGTCCATTTTTCATTATATATTCATCCACTTTTGTAGGCACTTCTTTAGACGCTTCTGGCACCAAGAAAATTCATAATGGTAGACGCAGAAGTCATCCATTTCTCTTTTCTTTTTTTTTTTTAAAGTGCAAAGAATACCTTGGATAAATAAATAAATTATTATCATAGCTAAATAAATAACCTTCGCATTTTATGTTTTTCCAATCGCATTTGTGAATAATAATATTCATCCTTTTTCGTATGCACTTCTTAAGAACCTGCTTTCTCCACGAAAGTTAATAATAATAAACGCTTAAATCATACATTTCTCTTTTCTTTTTTTTTTAGTTGCGCAAAGAACACCTATGATAAATGTGTTAATAATTATCTGAAATAAACAAGTAACCTTCGCATTTTATCTTTTCCGCATTCCATCGCATCAGTGATATTCAATAATACTTGAACAAGAAATAATTCCATTTAAAA
Organism: Acanthosoma haemorrhoidale; assembly: GCA_930367205.1. NCBI lineage: Eukaryota > Metazoa > Arthropoda > Insecta > Hemiptera > Acanthosomatidae > Acanthosoma > Acanthosoma haemorrhoidale. Next base: position 82,148,708 of record OV884014.1, on the reverse strand, counting down.
TTATAATAAGACAGACCAGCAGGACTTTGACTTAAGATTTTTTTTTTTTTTTTCTTAGCTCTCAAACTTATAAAAACAGGATGTGGGAAAAATAAAGGAAAATGATTTTGGGCTAATGAGTGCCTTTCACTAAGGGGAGTCCCCTATTTGAAGGATGTATGAGAAGGTTATAGGGTTTTGAGTGCATGAGGAGGCGGGTGGAATCAGGAAGGTAGTGAGAGTCTACCGAGGGTGGAGCTTAGGGGTACCTAGGCATGACTTAAGATTAACAGTACTTTGTAAGCCAATTTCCCAATGTGGTCTGATTTTACGAGATGCAATTAAAATAATAATAAAAAATTATAATTTAGAAGGTTGAGAAAATATTAAAAGGATTATTAAGACATGTATTGACTTGAAAAAATAATGCTTTTCAATTTGTAATTTGTTAAAAAACCCAAAGGTAAATCCGGAAATAAATCATGGATGATAGCTGAAGAATATGTTATGGGAATGGGTAATTGATAATAAGAAATTAAGAAATCTATTTCGTTCTGTATAAGCTTATCATTAAACCTATTTGGACTAAGCTAAAACTGCAGATTTTTAGGGGGAGTATTATTTTAGAATAAAATAGGATTTTCCTAAGCTGCTAAAACAGAGTTGAAAGGGTGTCACTATTTCTCTGGGACAGATCTGTAACAAGTACATGGCAAATGTGGTAATTACTCTAAAATAAAAGTAATGCAATGACGAAGAATTATATTATCATTATCATTAACGGACTATTACATTATATACTATTTAATTGGCTGAACTACTTAGAGGCCTGCATTATCTGACGCTGGGGATTTAGTATGAGCTTGGGTATAAAGCTGGCTTAAGGTGAACTCACTTAGCAATAGATTTCCACCCCTACAACACAATCTGTGTATTAGGCAAGGGAATAATGAACAGATAGTATGACCATTAGAAGATATGAGCCTTCTTATGAAAATGGACTAGTATAATACATTAAAGTGTGACTTGTTCGTTGGTCCCACTGATCAAGTAGGTATCTCATGCCGTTATTGAAAAGTAGTTGTGTGCTAGCAAGTAGTAATTAAAGTACCTGGGATAAGATTTTTAAGATTAACGAACTTTCCTTATTGGATAAAATTCAATCTGCCTTATTGGGTAATAAGTAATTGTGATTAAGGTTCTCATCCATACAATATTTACAATTTTCATTCAATCACTAATTCATACTCCTGAGATAAAAGGTTGCTGATAATGTTCTATAAAATAATATTTGATAAATTTATATTTACTCTATCAGCGTACATTCAGTTATTATTTTTTATCGGCAATGTTATTAATTTTAATCTATGATTTTTCAAAACCCGATTTTCGCAGAGCTAAATGAGCCGTTTGCGTAGAGAACCCATTTTTGATCTTTCTCGGCCTATTAGCAACTGTATGAGATTTTTATATTTCTCGTTATTTTTTTGTTGTTCTAAGGAGAATATATCCCAGAATATTTAATTTTTTTTATTTCATTATAGCATTAATTATTCGCTCTTCAACCGTGAGGCTTTGGACAATAATCCTCTCTATAGCAATAGGAAAGAACTTCTTATCAACGGATTACTTTGAAGCATTTTTACATGTGCCCAGAATTAATTAATTATAGTTAATGTTAAGTTTCTGGTGACAGAACCATCAGAACTGCTAGTACCTGTTTATGGATTCACTATAATTTAATAGTTATAAAATCAATTGAATCACAGACGAAAGCTAAAGGTATGGAATAAAGAAACAAAGCGTTATCTTCAAAATCCAAGTTCATATTCGGATTCAGCATTGAACATTGCATTGCATGGTTGGGAATAGAAACCTAACCGTGTATTTGACAACACATTTTAATCTGAGCTTACAATGGGCCTATGAGCAGTAACTAAAAAACAAGACCTTTTTCGAAGAAATGGCTTGAATTTTCGAATTCAGAAACTTTCAAAAACTCCTAAATCGGTTGTCTTCATTTCTCGAGTTTATGTTCTGAGAGTAATATATTATTTTCATTCATTCAGTTAAGCCTGCAATAAATCACACTAGGTAGTGAAATAGAATAATGAATTAGCAGTTATAAGACGATTTTGTCGAGCGTGCTATACATTTTAGGGCCCGTAATTTTGAGAATAAACCAATTTGGGGAGCGATGGCTGGAAAGCAGAAAAGGAGATGGTTATGGAAATGGAAGCCGCTCATCAAGGACGAGGGGCATAAGAAGCTGGATTTACGGCCTGGTTTTTCTCTCTCTGCTCACCCCTATTCGCTGAAAATCACCGAAAATAAAAAAAATAATGATCTTCAAGAACACACCTTGCCTTCCAGCATGTACCCCACGAAATTTTAAGAACCCGTAATATCAGGTCATATTCGTTTTATGCTATTGTTTTAATCATCCTTATATTTTGTTACTATATTTTTTAAATATTAATAATAAAAATAATAATAATTATTATTAATAATTATAATGATATAACCGTTATTAATAATATAACTTTTTTTTTAAAATTATTATCTATATTGTTTGACAATGAGTAATATACATCTGATATAATAAGAAGATTAGGCCAACAACACTGTTTAGGCTACAGTAATATACCTTGTGATGATATTTTAGACTTAAACTAAATTTATTAATAGTTAGTAGAATGAGTCGTTGTTTTGATAGGGGGAAACTAGTGTATGACACAGCTGAACCCAGCTAGGGGCGTTGGGGTCGCCAGCCTCTGACCTGCCTATATATGACCGATGTTAGGAGCTTTTTCCTACTAGGGAAAACGTCCACTGCCTTCTACATACACTGTAGGAACGCAGAAAAACTCCCTAGCAGCCTCGTATACCTAGGCGTTAAAATGGACCATAAATTCCGTTTTTGTGGTCATTTTACCAGGAAACTCAAACAAACACGCACGAAGTCTTACCGGCTCACACATCTGTTAACATCACCCAATCTATCATTACGCCTTAAGCTAATGATATATAAGAGTGTACTCAGGCCTGCTATGCTGTACGGTACACCGCTTTTTAGTCATTTGACTGAAGTGACATCAAGGCGACTCCAACAATTCAGAACGGCATACTCATGAAAGTGGTCAGACACACTACATTCCAGCAGTGGAGAAACAGAAAAAAAATAGGACAAATCACTATACGAGGATTTTGAGCTGCCTACGGTGGATGAATTCATTCACCGTAGACATATAAATTTTTTTGACTCTCCACAGCATATGACAAACGCCGTGTTCAACACGATTGGTAATTGTTACCCCCCCCCCCCCCACCATTCCCCCATCAATGGCAGAAACTTTATAGTTTGTAAGTTAGTATAGTTTTAGTCTCTTTATTGTAACCCGAAGGTGAGCCCCATCACCTAGTCCCCTTACATTATATAGTTTTTTAACCACTAAAAGATATGTTAGTTTTTAAGACACGCACTCCTTTTAATGCATGCTATGCAGTACAAGGAGAAAGCCTCATACAAAATTATTATTCTATTTATAATAATTCATTTTAAAAAAATAATACTCACAGGGGTTAAGGGGGAAAAAAACAAAACATTTTTCCCATATATATATATATATAGAATAGAACTACCTCTACTTATCTATTTCCTAACCTCGCTATGTTTTAGTCCGGCGTTGTCAGACCCCATACCTTCCTAGTGAGATTCTCTGCCTTTGTCTCCCTAAAACTAGCACTTCCTTGGAAGAGATCTTTTCCTTGCGGACTACGATCTCAGGGGCCATACAAACTTTACCTAGTAGCGTCTTCCCCAGTGATCCAGATTGCCTCCCTCCAGTTTACACTCACCTTAGGGATCCAAAAGGGTTTCGCCTACCTTTAGGTACCAAGTGTGAATTCGTGGTCATTCCAAAACCACATAAACTACCTTTAATACTTACCCTATTCCTCTTCTCCGGAACATAGTGCACCGTCGGGGCACACCTAGGGCCCCGCCCGACGGACTGCGGGTGGGTCATAGATACCCAAGTCCACGGTGGGCGTCTCCCCCCTTGGGACAAACCCGACAGACATATCTATAAATAAAGTAAATATTACAAAACATTCCGGAACACGAATAACAATTAGGCCTCCTGCCAAAACCATCCATGGCTCTTTTAGTACATTTCCAAATTACCATATGATTAAAAATATAAATTAATAAATATTTAAAACCAACTTACAAATAAAATTGTTAATTATTTAAATGCCAACAGATTATTTAGAAATACTTTTAATAAACTTTTCACTGTATGTGTATTCTCACTGAATATAGTGAGAATTTGATTATATATCTATAACAAACCTGTTTGTTTTGATTGTAAATTACGAAATGAAGTTTGTGAAAACAGTGGAATTCGGTCATAGATTTGGCTGAGACAGCAACTGTACAGTAAAAAATAGATAAAAACAAAAATTTCCACTGTCCATCTGTTATTGTCAGGTAATCTATCTAACCTTGTTCCTCTGACAAATCCTTCCGGAAGAAATTGTACAGGCTAATTAAATTACAACAGCTAAATAATTGAACATTTTCTAGAAACCTCAATCAATGATTCTTATTTCCGAGACCGAAAGATATTGATTTAGAGCAGGAATGCTTTTTTAATCATTTTTATCTGATTTATTTTATCAGTATAATTTTTAAGGAGAAAAAGCGATAAATTGAAAAGGAATTCCATAGGTATTCATTTCCCGAGGAAGAATACCCACCGAAGTTTTTTTTTTTTTTTTTTTTTTTTAGTTGTCCCGAGAATACAAAAGATCCGAAAAAGCGGGGGCAAATCTTGGGTAGCAGGAGAGTTTTGCCAGTGTTTACCGACAAACAGGGCCACTTTTTACATCAAACAAAAGCCCAGCACCTTTTCACGCTCCTAGGAGTCTCCTTTCCTTTCACATTCTCCTTCTTTATATCCTTCCCTTTTTCCTCCTCCTCCTCACCTTTCAAAGGACAAATCGAATTTTATAACTCAACCAAAGGGAGGAAAAAGGAAACTGAATTCAGATGGGTGTTCTGAAAACAAAGGGATCCAATAACATTCCTAAGGAGGACCGGCGTTTCCGTTATGGTGAAGACTTGCAAATCCATGGATCGATAGCCTCGCCATTAGACCTTCTCTCTACTTTCAAATTCCAGTAGCTCTAATTTATCCCATGGGTTATTGCACCATGAAGGAACTGTAGGTATAAATGGAAAATGGTACTTTGGAATTTATTTTGACACTACTCGCACATCACAAAACTACTGGGTGTATTATTTACTATAATTTTAACTAATGAAAACTCATTGAAAGGAATTGAATCCATAAAGATACTTTATTATAGATCTCCCTTACTTAAACACCAAGCACTGTCCTACAACTAGGGTGAACAAATCAATTGACATCTGAGGAAGAGTTTGTTTAAAAGAGGGGTTTTTGAGCTCACCCTTTTGAGCTGAAACTCCACGAGTTTGTTTATATTTTTCAATTCCACATCAAAATTAAGCATTCATAGTTAACATTGGGTGGTTACGCGAAAAGAGGTTACTGCAACAATGAAGTGAGGAGATTGCTAAGGCGTTCACATAAGGCGTCCACTAATCTTAATCTCTAACCAGTCTCATGACTTCCAAATAATGTTCCACTCTTAAAGGCTTTTTTTTTTATTTATTTTTTTTATTTCAAAACCTCAAAAAAAAATGTATAATGTACAAAATAAATAATAAAATAATTGAGATACAATTTTCTCCTCTTCCTGCATTTACATGCATTTGGAGGAGTTCATGATTTTATAATAATTTTGTTGTGGTTAAAATGTCATAGTTTCATATTCAACACTAGGTGATGAGGCTTTCAACCTTCAACCTGTCACCGACACCAAACACTAAACACTAAAACACTAAAACAAAACAAAACAAACTAAAACCTATACCTAGAACTTAAGACTAAAGCGTTCCAGCCGCGACAGCGTCCTGCCATCGATGGGTGAATGGAGCGGGGGTTATAGTGTTAAACACCGGGTTTGTCAAATACTGTAAGGAGTCAAAAAATTTGATAGGTCTACGCTGGATGAATTCATCCACCGTAGGCAGCTCAAACATCTCATGCAGCTCACTGTTTCGTCGCTGCTCGAATGAAGTACCTCTGACCACTTTCATCAGAGTTTCTTAGGTGTCGTATACGTCAGATAACGAAATAGCCGTGCACCATACAGCAGAGTAGGCCTTAGTATGCTCCTGTATATCAATAGCTTGAGACGCAGTGATAGATTGGGGGACTCTTAAAGGCCCTTCTTACTATTGTGTTAATTCCATTCGTGCCTTGTTTGAGCGAATGAGTAAATGAGCATTATTATTTCTTTTTGGGAAAAAACTACATTGTCGTTAGCATATTAACAATGCTTTAGATGAATTTTAAATTATGAATGAGCACCACTATTAAGTAATTAACACCCATTTGTTTTCTTTTTCCCGACTTAATGTTTCTGTTCTCTTTGTATGTACTGTTATTACTATGGCAATACATTTTACTCTTTATATAGGTAGTATATTTAACTTATGCTCTTAAAAATTTGAGAGCTAAGGAGAAAAAACAAAAACATTATTTGGAAGGCACGAGACTGGTTAGAGATTAAAATTAGCGGACGTCTTAGCAATCTCACTTCATTGTCACAGTAACCTCTTTTTGCAGCACCTAACCAGCCCAGTGTTTAACACTATGACCCCACCACCCCTCATTGCATCGATGGCAACAGACTGTCGGGGAAAAATTAGGCTAAGAATTAGTATGTAAGTTAGTTTAAGTTTGATCAAAAAGGTAAGCCACATCACCTTTATTAGTCAGTTTAGTCCAGTCACGTATAATGTGTATCCTTGTACTTGTTTATTCATTATATAATTTTTATAAAATTACATAAACATAATAAATGTTTATAATAACAATAAGTTTATAATAAGCGCATCGCAGAAAGAGGAGAAATTTGTAAATTGTTAAAAATGTTATAATTAATTAAAGGGGTTTACAAAAAAAAATAACAAAACCTGTATATAATGTAGCAATGCTACAAAGGAAATACAAAAATGATTTGTAAATAGATTCGCCTGAGGATTTATAATTTTATGTAAATCTATGAAAGAAAAAAACCCAAAAAGCACCTCCGTTTCATGGAGGAATACAACCCTCTTTAGCTTTAAAAGAGTAAAAAAGTTATTATAACTAATAAACTTATAAGTTTAAGTTAGTTACCGGAAAATTATATCTGTGCTAGTATGTTGGTAGAATTCAATGAAGCGTTTCCATTGGCCTAGGCGTTGAATGAACGGTATTGGATTGGGTTGTGGAGCTTATCAACGTAAAAGCATAATAATAAAGGAGTTGGTAGAGCCTTGCACAGCTCTTTTACATACGGGGGGGGGAGTGGAAGAGAGGATTTCTTTGTGAATGAGAATGGATATGGGGTAGGTTGGAATTAAAGGGCAGAGACCATCGTATAGTATTACAGAATGACACGTTTTCTAGTGGTGAAGTTGAGGAAGACGAGTGATTTTGTAGTGGCGAAGTTGAGGAGGACGAGTGATTTCGTAGTGGCGAAGTTGAGGAGGACGAGTGATTTTGTAGTAGCGAAGTTGAGGAGGACGAGTGATTTTGTAGTGGCGAAGTTGAGGAAGACGAGTGATTTTGTAGTGGCGAAGTTGAGGAGGACGAGTGAATTTGTAGTGGCGAAGTTGAGGAGGACGAGTGATTTTGTAGTGGTGAAGTTGAGGAGGACGAGTGATTTTGTTGTGGCTTTGTTAAGGAGGACGAGTGATTTTGTGTTAGATTGAAATGGGTAGTACGTCAGTGTTAGTATGCAAGGAAGAATTCAAGGAACGAACCACGGAGCTGGGTCGGAGAAGGATAGACCGGAATAAAGGAGAAATTCCTGCAATAACGGCTGCGCCATGAGGGGTCAATTTAGGTAAAGTTTGAAAATACCAAGGGCAGTAAGTAATAATGATAAGGTAATATTTTCGTGTACCCTTGTCGTTGTTAAAGGCATAAAAAAAAGTTCGATTCATGCAGAATAAAACTAGGTATGACGACTAGCATAGAACCCCAACTGTACTTTAATATTCACATAGTTACTTCCCCTGATGACACCTTAGCTGCGTCTTACATAGTATGGTGTTACGAATCCTGACTAGTTGTGATGTTTATTATGTTAGCAATCATTAATGTATTATGAAAGTAGGAATACTGAACGTATTTTCATTTATTTTGATTGGGAAGCACATCAATTTCTTGAAGAACATAGTAGAAATTTAATAAGAATCATTTTGAATATCACAGTTTGTCCACGATATCCTTTTGAATAGATGTTTATTATAAACTCATACAATAAATATGACGTTTCAGACATTCACTCTATATCCAGCATACCATTATGTGTTGTTCAAATTAAGTAATAAATAATAAAAATATAAAATGTTGAATACATAATTGTCCATTAGTAACCAAATAAAATATTTTTCAGCGATATTCATCTATTTCAGTAGGCTGACTGATGGATACAACCATTACTAAAAAATAATTAATTTTTTTATTTATTGGTGATTATTTATTGAAAATTTCAAATTTTAATTATGTATTACTTAATTTGACAACACGGCATGGATGACTTCCCATGCCATCACAATCCAATAAGTCCAAAACGTCGCATTTATTGTATGAGTGTAATAAAAATGTATTCAGAAGGATGGTTTAGTAAGAAGAATGATGAAGAATGAAGTTCATCAAAAGTAACCTCCAATAATTGCTTAGATATAACCAAAGGTTTGTTTGCCTCTCCAAAGGTTTATTAATTTCTAAGGGAACGTTTTTAACTAGGGCTTGAAGCTGACAGTAGCTATAGCACTTGCAGGGTTCAAACGACTTGCCGTCTGGCCAGGACCTAGCCAACCTGCCAAATGCTGTGTATACAATGGTAGCCCATCAGCTCAAAAGCTTGAGAAGTCAATGAAGCCTGTGTTCCTGATATGCAGGTGTTTTTTTCCCAAATATACACTTTCCACCCCGGCACCGCTGCATCAACATATAACTGCTGGTTATTTCTAAAATTTAATCAATAATATTAAAATCATGTTTTATTTTTATTTTGAGCCTTATTGAATTATAACATTTAAAAACTTAAAAATTGAAGACTAAAGTTAACTTAACCTAAGTCTCTCCTATAGTATATTGCCATCGTTGCGGGAAGGGTGGGAGAGTCATGGTGTTCAACACCGGGCTTGTAAGGTGCTGTAACGAGTCAAAAGAAGTTGTCTCGGTAACAAGAGCTTTTTGAAATCTAACGCTATTCCAAACTGAGGATTTCTACTAGTTGTAATTTTAAGCCTGTCTTAGATACTTCCTCAGTACTCCATCCAAGCCAGTTTTTTTGTTTTATTTTTGCACTACAATTAGTTTATCTATACATTCAACTAAGTTAGGCTGATGTAATCAATTTAACAGATGGTCCCCTGCGACTCCATGATCTGGGTTTTCAACGTCATATATTGAAAAATCAGATATTGGTAACACAATCAGACAAACCCATGAATATTGAAAGAACAAAGGGATTTCTTGCTACGGAACGTTTGGTTGGAGAATTAAGGCATCGCCTAAAAGTATAAGTAAGTCAGTTTATCTTGAGGGCGTTGTTCTATTCAAGATTAACGAGAAAATATTATAAAATTTAATTATATAATAACTAATAATTAGCCAATATATTGTTACCGCTGCCTTTAAATCCTTAACCATCTTTCTCTACGTCAAATATCGCGGTTTTGTTATTTAAAAAATGAATACAGGAAGAAATGTTTGTTAAAATGCATGACAGATTCAAGCGTACTAATTTATTTTAAAGAATTAAAATTGTATTTGGCTCACAACAATTAAACCGGTCATTTCCCTAAGTATCTAAATCATCTAAACCTAAGTATAAACTAGATTATGCTACTATAGCTGCTCTATTTATTTTTTCACTATAGAAACTGCTGACAAAATCCTATTAAAACTATCAAGAAGATAAGACCTGAAATGTATTTTTATAAACTAATTTATTCTTACTGAGCTAACAAATTAGCTGCAACAATAGAACAGGAACAATGGAGGGAAGACAAATTGTTTAGGTTTCCTTCCCCAGCGCCCTACAACCCCCCCCCCCTCTGTTTATAGAATGAATTTCTGCCTGAAACAGTTTACTATATTACTATTGATTTGAGTCAGGCGTTACTACAACTCTCTCAAGAATCGGATACAACAATTGTAAATGAAATAGATAACTTGTGGTATTAGTAAGAAATTAAAATAAGATTATAGATGATAAGATAATATGTTTTACGCCTCCTTTGCCAAACTACGGAGTCAGCTTACATCCGAGGCAGGAAAGAGTGGTTTTAATTTCAAGCAGGTACGAAGCAATCATCTGGTAACAAAGTTTAGCTTACTTTTCTAACTATTCAAGTAACACAAATCACAGTTTGGCTCCGGATCTATTTAAGATTTAAAGCTATGATTAACCAAAGCTCCTCAGACCACAACTATTGATGCATGTACTAAACATTTTGATTCAAAAATGTTCATGAGCAGCAAACCCACTGATAATAAAAAAAGATTTACAATAAAACGATACATGCATAGAAGATAAAACCTATCAAAAAACGTCTTTTTTGGTTTAATCTCAATTTGTTTTTCCTTTAAAATTAAATAATTATTATCATAGTTAAAATAATAAAAAGAAAATTAATGTCTATTCATATATATATATATATGTAAGACAATTTTTTAAGGTGGGGTGAATAAACTGAAATCAGTTTCTCTGTAAACAAAGTTACCAATTTTATTCACTATATATTATATTATAAAAATTATTAATATTGATTTACACAATCTTACCTGTAAACAAAGAAACGACAATTACAGTTTATAACTATCAATTATCTATTCACACTATTTTATTTTACACACTATTTACATGTTCTGTTACCTCACATAACCTTCTCTATCTGATAACTGCTGCTCCATCTGGTGGCAGCCAGTGGAAGCCGCACGGCAAATTCAAATGAAAGAGAGAACACTTTCAACACATCTCCCCTCTCTGAGGTGAAAATTCTTTGAAAATTTTCAGTCTGGTAATATCAGAAGTAATTTTGTTATGTGAAAGAATCCAGTTTCTTGCTTTCCTCTTCCAGTTTTTATTTTATATATTGAATTTGATATCGTCTCTATTATATATATCAGTTTTTAATTTGCAATAAACAGTTTTGGTCTTATATTTAGTTGTTTTCCTACATGTAAATAAGGTGTTAAGTTAAGCAATTATTTTCGTTTTGGGGATTTGGCTACTATCTGGTAAATATTACGCAACTTTTGAACAAAATAAAGAATATTATTGAAGAAAATAGAATGAAATTGCAATAAATAAAATATGTTTCTCTCTCTCTTTTAAATTACTCAACCTTCCAAATTCACAGATCTCACTTGCCTTCTTACCTCATTTCCTCACTGATTTCAGAACTCTCATCACTCCGCCCATACCGCTTCTCACAAATCTTGTTAACCACCTCATTCCGCTCTCGCATAATTTATCACAACATCCTACCTCTCCCCCCTTTACCTCAACTATCCTCCTTCGAGATAGCGATCACTCAAACAACCAGGAAATATTACTCAATGAAAAAAAAACGCTGCACTAATTTAATTGCACGGGACATAAAGTTTCCATAAAGGGTATATTCGGTCTCATACAAGGAGCAGTCGCTTCTTGAACCACTAATAGATATCAAAAGTCAATTTCTCCACTCTCCATAGTCATTTTTCCACCGGTACACAATGACTACTGTACTCTTTTTATTAAATAATTGTTCTTGCTTAATATTGTTTTTTATTGAAAATTAAATATACAGGCTACAGCTAAATTATTTGTGGCATGAGACAATATTCTGAGACTCACTAAAGCCGCCAAATCAGTATTATACGCTTGGATGCAACTGATAAATGAAGCCAATCAACAAAGCACGACTGGAGTTTTTCCAATTTCCGAAATCAGGTATTAAATTACGGCATCAAAAGACACATTTTTTCCCGTAGAAGAGGTCTCCTCCACTACAGTAGTAGCCAATAAGAAACATCCTGAGGGTTTCTCTGAAGGAAGGACTGTACCAAGCAATCAATAGTTGAATGGCACCTCGGTTCAATTCCTCTTTCTTTGCTGCCAAAGAAGGATTCTCCCGCAACACTTCCTAAAAAACTCATTTCGGCACCTTACAAGCCATCCAGTAAATCCTTTTCTCCCCGGCTTGTGACGGCTCAAGATAAGACATTGCATAAAGAAGTGAGACAGCTATCACACAAGACAAAGGAAAGTTAATTGAGGCATTATGTATGCCTCGTTTAAAAAGTTACATTTATGCTAGGTCAAGCACGATGGGCATTATCTTAGAATGGACTAGAATAGACAAACTTTTTATACTAAGAACATATTCTCTATGAATAATCACAATGAACAAATAAATGAATACAGCTCTGGTGAGTAAAATAGAAACAACAGGCCACATAAAGTAAGAAAAGAAAATAATAATACGATAGTAAAAAACTAAAAGGTATATCCCAAATTAAAAAATATCATTCAAGAATTTGTTTTATATAAAATAGTAATACACAATTGTACTAACAAAAATAATAAAACAACTATATGCGCAAATATTAGTGGCATATAGTAAGCAGCTTTTTTTTTTTTTTTTTTTTTTTTTTCCAAAACCTTTCATTTTATATACACTGAGATCTTTACATAAATTCACATCGTGCTTATTATATTTATTATGTGTGAGATTTAAAGAATTTTTCTATGGAGGAATATACAGAATATAAGGCGTGTGAACATAGAAAGTGATAGGGCTAACCTTAAGAATGAGTGTGAATACTAACTAACTTAGTTTTCCCTGAAAGTCTGTTCCCATCGATACAGAAATGGGGGTGGGGCCTTAGTGTTAAACACTGGGTTTGTCAGTTGCTGCAACGAGTCAAAAAAGTTGGTGTCTCCGGTGAATGAATTCACTTACCGACGGCCCACCAAGCAACGTGTTAAGTAACCTCTGTGTTCTTTAACCTCTGGAGAGAGGTATTTCTGACTACTTTTCTCGTGATACTGTTCTGAAATCGTTGGAGACTTTTAGGTGTACTGTTAGTTAAGTGAGTATAGGGCGGGGCACCGTACATCAGCGCTGGCCGGAGGACACATTTATGCATCATCTGTTTGAGACACAGCGACAAGTTGGGTAAGTTACCAAGACTTGTGTCGTACGTTTTCCATTTTTGTCTAAAATGGGTAGAGAAATGGAGATGCCTATACATTTTTATACCTAGATAGTACCTTGAGAAAGCCGGTGAGTTCTCTTGCCCTCCTATAGTATAAGTTTATGGTATGGGGGTTTTCCCATTTTTGAGGGTAAGATTACGCAGTCGGTCTTCCCGGCGTTTACTCTGATGTTTGTCTTACCCAGTCCGTCACTAATTCGTTACAAACTGACTCGGCCTGGGTAAGAGTTCTTTATACACTCGTGCTTCTGCTAAAACCACAATGTCATTAGTGAAAGCTATTAGCTTTCCTGTAGTTTGAAGAACAAGAGACAAAACCGCTCCTTGAGTTCATCGACACGACCAGTTCAATGGCTTCATTCGTATATACGAGTATGTAGCTAACCAAAATACTAAAATTAGTTAATAATAATTGTAAATAAGAATACAAAGGTTTTAAGTTAGCAAGCGTTTGTCTTAGTGGAAATGAGGTTTTAAGATAGAAAAGTTTTTTCAAGTACATAAGGCCGAAGGCATGACTGATATTGGTAGGGAGAGGCTTTTAGAGAGTATTAAAGTACTACACTCAACATAAACTATATATCAAGATAGCTGAATCAGGATATATATCTCCTGACTTTTAAATCCCCAAACATCATTGATAACTCTAATGCACTTCTCAATAACTCGTTAGACATAACAATAACATGATATTTTTTTTCTATACTCTATAGTCTACTCTCAGTATTCCTGTCTAATCGCTATTATTAGAATACCAGTCATTCAGTGTAATTAGCTAGTTATATTTTATATTTGTACATTTTGTGTCTTACCTAATGAAGTTATTTTTAAAATTCTTCATTGAACTTTATTAAGTTCAGTCTAGTGAGAATTATAATTGTCCATAAGCCTTAAATATACCAGTTGGAGAATTGCCTTTAGTCTTTCGTTTCAAATTCTTTGTATTACATTACCTACTATTTCTTTCGTATATTTGGACTGATCCTTATCATTCAACTTCGCGGCGTAGTCAGTCTTGAGTTTTCATTCATCTAGTATTTGTGTTATAGGGTGTTCATGATATTTTTTTTTAAAGACGGTTTTTAGTGCTAAAGAAAATATAACAAGTGGGCTATTATTTTTTCACACACCATGTAGGGATTCTCACCACCATTCTCACCATGTAGGATTTTTTCACCACTTTTGGGGTTCCCAAGGCTAATGTACAAAATCAACAAACGGAAGTACGGAATTGATTGCCATGACTTTTTTTTCCTACAATTTATTGTATTTTTATTTGAAGGACTTTTCAGAGGTGGTTCAACAAATAAGTCTGGGAGTTTTTGGATGAAAATATTCAGCAACACTTTTCAAGATCGTTTTATTAACATTCCGAAACATGCAAAGATGTTTTTTCCCCAGTATTTATTTTATTCTGCATTTGTTTTGAAAAAAAATCAATTTAACTAAGATTTCAGAAAAAAAATAGTTGTGAAAAAAATAACGATAAATTAATATTCCACATAATGAAAAACAAAAAAAATGTCATGGACGCTGTTTTGTAGATTTTGTTTTGTTTGGGCTCAACCCCCCCCCCCCCCATCCCCGGAGTACCTTGGGGGTTCCACCCCCATATAACCGATCCCAATTAATCTGGGTTTTGTTCAAATATAAAGTTCCCATAAATAGTTGTGGTCATTCTCAAAAACACCATAGTTTATAAATAATGAAAACATAAATTATTTATTAAGATAAATACAATTAATATTAGTACCTTTAGAGATACTAGACATTGTGCCTATTACGTAATCTAGTGGAGAGGTTGCTGTCCAAGGAAACAGTGGAGAGACAACAAGGAAAAAGAGGAGATGGCAGGGTGTAGGGGCATCTAAAAGCAAGGCTGAGAAGTGATCGAGCGAAAAATAAATAAACTATTAAAGTAGTTTTTTGTGTTGTTTTGAAGTTTAATTTATTAATTGGCACAGGGATATAATGGATCGTGGTCAAATGTTTCGTTAGACATTTGGGCAAATGGGTTTCTTTTATGAATTGTGGAGTACAGATATCTAATAAAACAAATATAAGGAAAGAAGACCATTTTTGGCAAGTAGAATTTGACGTAGCAACCATCACTCAAATAATTAATAATGAATGTTAATCGATTTATCTTTTAGGGCTGAAGGGAATACTTGATTAAACAATAATAATAATAATAAATATGTTAGAATAAAAAAAATAATATCAATAAGCCATAAGTTTGTTTTAGAATAGAATGAGTTCCTATATTTAAAGTAATTAAACTTTTTATGTGAAATGAAATCGAAATATAATTAATAAGTAATGTATCGGCGGTATATCAGGTTGAAACCTCTTTATTGTGATAAAATTACCATCTCACTTATTAGGCAATAAGTAATTGTAGTAAATGATCTCATTCATGCAGTATTTACAAACAGCCCAAATCCACATGTTGTTACCTCCCTCGCATGCAAAAGAGGTAGTGGAGTTTAGTGATGTCCCCCATGATCCTACGTCGGCAGTATTGACGATGTATAATAAATAGTATATTGTCTGCGATGGCACGAGCCAATATAAGTTTATCACCTTTCTGGTTATAAATAGCTCATAAAATTAAATTAGCTCATAAAATGAACCTATGTTTTATTCACACAATATTTACTTATATCACTTGTGACAAATTCTACAATTTTCATAATGCTTAATACTAAACACAGACAGAAAGAACTAGTTCTATTTGATAAAAATTAATTTATGGAGCATCAAGTATTAAATTTTAACTGTATACGGTTAACACTAATCAAAATGTAACACTTTCGCAAGTAAAAAAACAATGTCCCGATACCAATTTAGGGCGTTCTAGAATCCGGCTACTGGCAAGGAACAAGGAAACGTTCGATAGAAAAAGCCCCAGATGTTGAAATAGTTAAGCTGATAGCTGCATGTGAACGTTGTTTATCGTCTAAAAGAAATGTTATCGTAACGACTAGATTTTTTTCTGTATATCACCCTCATGCACTATAAGCTCAAGCTGTTGAATTTAAGCCCTCTCAGGTGAGAATCAATCTCTAGCCAACCTACAGGGTGATCTACCTGAGCTGCTTCAATAATGATTTTTGAGTAAATTAATTATTACTAACATGTAGGTTGTTATCGATTGCAAGAACTTTGAAAAAGAAAAAATCTGTATTTATGGTCAAGATTTTCCTCTAGTTCCCCAAGGCCTTAAAGTTTCAACGACAGGGGGTGATAACTAATTTATTGATAACTACTCCTTGAAACTTAAGGGTTTATCTGTTTTCTTTTAATGGAATTAAGTAGTTCAAGTCGAGCATTTAGGAATTAATTTAGCACCGTTTAAAATTCATGAAACGCCCCATTAATCTATGAAGCTTAAGCGTCTTTTTTTCTCCTAGGAATTCTTGTATCTTAATCCTGACTTCTTAATTTATTGCATTCGCTAGAAAAAGTTGATGAAATGTATGAGTGAAAAAAATGCTCCAGAAAACTGAGAGAAAGATGCACATAAGTTATTTTTTAATAGAGACCATTAGTCATTGTTATAATTAATATGGCAATTTTATGGCCTATAACTTTTTATTAAGTTTGCTGGTATATAATGTATATCAATTTTCTAGTTTATCTTCATAGTTCAGTAGTAGTTAGTAGATATTCTTCTACACAAAATAAAAAAATCCTACATCCCTCGTTCTAATTAATACAACACTCCTACATAAAAGACCGATTTTTCAGTGTTAGCGAGCTGATAAGCTGTCCTTCCTACAGTCTCGCCACGTGGGATTACTCAGGGATCTGTCTTAGCCCCTCTACTTTTCATAATCTACTCTTCGGACATACCCATATGTCAGGTCGTCACGAGGGGGATGCCTAGTTACCCTAGCCCTGGTGACGAATTGAGGGTTGATTAAGTTTATAACCTGGACAGTCGTTTCATGACGGACTTACTATCTGACTCCATTTTTGATAGGTATGTGCCCCGACAATGCACTATGTTCAGGAGAAGAGGTATAGGGGGGGGGGGGGTAGTGTGTGTGGTCTTGGGATGACTACGAATTTACACTCGGTATCTGAGGGTAGGCGAAATCCGTCCGGATCCCAAAGGTGAGTGTGAACCGGAGAGAGGCAGACTGAATCGCCGCGGGGAACCCTGCTTGGTAAGCTTGCAGGGCCACGACAACCGTTGTCCACTAGGGAGAGGTCTCTCCCAAGGAGGTGCTAGATTTAGCGAGACAAAGGCAGAGATTTCCACTAGGAAGGTGTGGGGTCTGACAACGCCGGACTAAAACCTAGCGAGGTGAGGAGAGAGAGATGCAGAGGTTTTCATAATGAAGAAGCCAAGTTTCAGAGTTTACATCAGAGCAGCCACGAGCCAGACAGTTGTCAGGGGAATGGTATACAGGCCCCAAACCGCCGGTCTTAAATACCCAGCTGGGTTCGTCAGTAGCCAATCAGCTCTGGTTTTGTTGTACCCATTGCCAGTTGAGTATGTGGTTTTCTTTGTCCTCTTATAAAAAGATATGTCACTGATACGTGACCCAGGTAAGGGTCTCTCGGCGGGTTGGGTCGCTTAGTACCTGCTACTGGTGGCTGGTGCCCCAGCTCATATAACTAATTGGCTCACAGCTGCATGTTTATTGTTTATTGTTTACCACATTTACAATGATTTATATTTTGGTACAATATATATACAATAGAATATAGGGTGATTTATCTTATGTAGTAAGCGGTCGCTACACCATATTTGCGAAGGCACAGGCAGTTTTTGTAAAGAGTCATCCTCGGTCTGAAGGAGATACAATAAAGCTCCTTCGGCTGACACTGGATTAACGATTAAAAAAATGAACTTTATTCTAAAGCCTAAAACTGCTTTACCACTTAATAAACAGACGATTTACCTCCACCACAAAGACTGAAGACATACACTTACCTAGTAAGACCGTCCGGGCGAGTGGAGCTCAGATTTATGGAACAGCGAAAAAATAAAACCGAACGATAATAGAAATAAATCAATCATAACGAATTCAACTTATCACTGGCGCACCTCACCGTTGGCTCATCGGCGGTCAAAAATAAAACCCTATACAAACACGCTTGAGTCGGCAGGGATTATTAATTAACTACTATCAACATATACCTTCATGTGAAAAGGTATCACTGGCTGTTCTGTACCGCGGGTCATTCATACCTATTTCTTACTGATATTCTCTAACCATCTCATTCACTGGTTTTATCATTCATTTTATGTATTCCGTTGTGAATAAATTAATTCGACGAATATTAAATGCGTACATATTTTTTTTTTTTTTTTAAATGCTAAAATTTATCTTGAAATAATTGTGCATAAATAAAATAAATCTTAGATAAAGCCAGTCAGTGGATAGGGGCAGTCATGTTAAAAAACGTCCATGTCTGATGGGGCGGATGAGCACCATTAGTCCAGGTTCCGCACGAACCTGGCAGCATCCTGTCGGGCCAACGTAGACAGTTCAATCAATAATTATACTTATTGATAATTATTATGATGTAGATTAATCAGTTCATTTATAACAAAATGGTACTAGTTTCATGTATGTACTGTTCTTTATATATTCCATGTTTTACGTATACAACTATCATTTTTATTCTTGTCTATTTATAAACGATTATATTATATCTCTCCTTTTACTGTTACCATACAGACAACCTTATTATATAAAAAGTTCGTCTGATAAAAATAAATCCTTATGCGCCTTATTTGATAATATTGCAATAGAAAATTAAATGATACAACAGTAAAAAAAATAAAAATGTAAAATTAGTTGGCTTACTTTAGCATATCAGGTATAATCTCTTAACTGTCTAATCATTGAATGGAAGAAAGTTACGAAGTAAAGAGTTGATTATTATACGCTTCTGACACTAAAGTCTAACTTGTATTGTAAGACGTATTGTTTTAGTGAGGTCTGAAGTAACTCTAAGTCCGGCCGCCATCATAAGTTCACTCACTCCTAGTGCGAAAAAATTGTGCCTATAGTCTTCGGGCTAACTGGAAATGTCGTTCAACGATCTCCAGAAATGTTTTAACCGAAACTAGCACCCTTCAAATCAACCTGATTCTAGTAAATAAATTTAGTTTGATGCATAAATCTCATTAGAATATATATGACTGTGGCCAAAACGATTCCTTCCATTAGCCGAAACCAATAACCCGATGAATACATACTCAGATAATAAAGGATTAATATTTACACAGACAAGCTTATACTGTATAATGTTTGGCAAAGTTATTTTCAAATTATTAAAAAAATGGTGTCCAGAGTACTGAGTCGTTTAACTGTAGTAATTGACTTTGAAAGATTTCATTGACGAATCCATCGTGAAAACTGAATATCTTGCTGATGGGACGGTGTGGTAGGGCACACAAGCAGCGGCAGAAAACATTAATAAGCGACTAATGGCTAGGCTTGGCTGACCAAAGGCAGACAGATAGGGTGGCTGGAGACAGGGCTCTGAGATCGATAGCTGGAACAGCGGCTCTGAGGAGATCTGGCCGGTCGTAGGGTCAGGGCCGGCCTGGCGTCTAGGGGGTCTTGGTTGTGTAGTCGTTGTGGATGCACAAAACGCAGGTACGGGACGATAGTCTTAGGTCTGTCTGTATCAGTATGGATGTATGATCTACAATAGTGGTCATAAAAATGAATGAAATAATTTAGGTATATACGTCAACATCCAAGTTGTCGAAGCTGATGAGTTTTCTATTAGACAACTACCCAGGAACTATGGGTAAAAATAAACCTGAAGAAAGTGGCGGAAGTTTCGTTACCTTTTAATATTTCTCAAGCTTCAACTAAAAAGCTATTTAATATTTAAGATCTGTTTAGGCCATAGTTATATGTATTGATATAGTTTTAGGATCAAAATAAGTGTATGCATGTGAAGTGATTTTTGGGTTGAAATCTTGATCACGGACTGTCATACGACTTTGGTTTTAGTGTTCTAGCCAGAATATCCACCTGTTCAGGGCAATATCACCCAGAACCATTAGCACTTTATGTTTATGTTAGTTAGTTAGAATAGCACGTAGCTAGAACCATGTTAGTTTCATGTTTATTTTAGAGTGGTTTTCAGACATAAGGTGCACCTAATACTCCTTAAATAATCATCTCCTTGGTTTTCAAACATCCTTCTGTCTTATAGTATTCTCAGATACTTGGGTAATTAAATTACATTATCTAACCATTTTATTGTTTCATTGCTTAATTTCATATTGAGTAGAGATCTCAACTAGCAAGTGAATCTCAAAAGCTACCTCCTGTTAAAACGCATCGGAAACGGTTGCTCAAAAATAATTGCAGAGATATTCCCAAAATTAAACTTCTGTAAACTAAAATCGAAACAAGTCATTATTCCTTAATGACGTTCCTTCTTGGGAACATTTCCAGATGAAACTGCAGCCCTGCCATCCCATCCAGACCCCAATGTAGCATCCCAAAGCCTTCAAAACCACCTTGATGAGATGGAGTATTGGTGCAACCAATGGCGAATCAAAGTTATTGAAGCAAAATGTTCCCACATTACCTTTACCTTCTGCCCCAAGTCCTGTCCACTAGTTTTTTTTTAAATTCCATTCCTCTTCCTTTATCCGAGACAGTACGGTATTTAGACTTCCTGCAGTCTCTCGACAAAAGAATGACATGGAACCCACACACGAGGCTAAAAAGACAAGAACTAAACAGACGCTTTGGGCATGTGTACAGACTACTTCAGAGGACATCCCATCTCTCAATAGAAAATAAATTACTAATCTACAAAGTTATACGTAAGCCAATCTGGACATACGGAATAGAGCTATAGGGGACAGCAAAAAATTCGAACATAAAGCGTATCCAATCCTTTCAATCAAAAGTCCTGAGAACAATAGTAAATGCCCCTTATTACGTCAGCAAAAAAAAACTTCATAATTATCTTAATATACCTTACATTATTGAACTCATCCCTTCCAAGTTCATAAAATTCCATAGTAACCTATCCAACCACCCTAATACCCTAAACAATCATTACACTGCACCACTCATCCCTATAATCCTCCCTCCTCGGAGACTAAAATAGCACTGGGCTCGTGACCTTCTATAAATACGTGACAGTGGGAGTCCTGGCAATAGTCAGGTACTCCAATCATGTCCTGAGTGTCTGTGGCTCTCGCACTCTTGGTCAGCCTCCGCTGGCTCTTGAAGCGGCTGACGAAAGAGCGTGGGGCACTTCCCAAGACTCTGCTTTCTCCTTCGTACGCGAGGGACTTGACAACCATGTGGACTTGTGAGGTCTCTGGGCTGTTAGTAAATGCTGTATGAATGAAATTGTAAATATAGTATGAATGAGATCATTTATCACAATCACTTATTGCCCAATGAGGAAGATTGTAATTTTATCACAATAAAGTTGTTTATAAAGACGTTCTAAGCCGGTTTTAAGTTTTCTTATGCCATTTATAATCTTTTTTATATGTGAATAGCAGATTTTCGGAGACCAAGATGAATTATTCTTGGATGAGGCTGAGAGGCTTCTTGGATAAATGGCTAAGAGTCCGTAAAATAAGACACACCCCACACACACTGGTAACTGCTGAAAGGAGCTAAAAGCAAAATACAATGTACAACGAAATTGCACTGCCAGACTTATGACGGAGTTATCGGCAATCGACATATCTCTAATGTGGAATTTCTCCCTTCCGAAGTTTTTATTCCCTTAATTAAGGAACGGAAACATTATTAGGTTCATTAAACTTTATGCAGGTTATGGGAACACCATCAGTTGTTTAGTGGGAACGTTCCAATGCCTTTGCTGATCATTACTGTCTACTTCTGTTTTATTGCTGTAGCTGTCTAACGAGGTGTCGGGGGGTGTCACTAGGGGAGTGCCTAATCACTCTAGCCCTGGCGGATTGTTGTAGTTAATACCTTGGACCATTGTTCCATGTCGGCGTTTAATATCTGACTCCATTTATGATAGGTATGTGTCCCGACAATACACTATGTTCAAAAGAAAAGGGTATGGAGGTTTCATAAAGAATAAGATTTGATCAGAGTTAGAACGGGGCATGGCAGTGCAGCAGGCGCGAGGCGTCAGGGGGTCTGCAAGGCTGTGAGACAGGGTGACGGCCGAGAGAGAGAGAGAGAGTAGAGTTCAGTGCCTAATCTCCTGGTCTTAAATACAATTTCCC
Organism: Acanthosoma haemorrhoidale; assembly: GCA_930367205.1. Taxonomy (NCBI): domain Eukaryota; kingdom Metazoa; phylum Arthropoda; class Insecta; order Hemiptera; family Acanthosomatidae; genus Acanthosoma; species Acanthosoma haemorrhoidale. The sequence goes on along the minus strand of OV884014.1, from coordinate 82,126,148 downwards.
TTTCCAAGTGAAAGGTGGAGTTGGCTGACAGGGGTATGTTTTACGATACCCAGGTGGCCAATCCCCTTTAGGTTTACGACTGTTGGCCTAAAAGGGTGTGTTTTATGGCTGCTAGGGACTCACCCACTTAGGTTATTTGACCGCCTATAGGTGCCACTATGTCTAGTCAGGTACCGTTTTATGACGGTGTCCCTCTGTTTACCTGGCCTCCTACCATTGCCGTGTGGACCCTGGTTTATTACAAGAAGCTTACAAAGATTTACATTATATTATAATACATTATTTGCACCAGAGTAGAGGGTGATTTACATATATGTTTGGCGCTCGCTACACGAGGGTATGCTGGACTCGTTAGGTCATCTTAATCTGTAGTTGGACTTACTTAAAGAGGTGCCGAAATTCCATATGTCAAGGTTCAATTGATCGACTCAGGATCCTGTTATTGAAATGTTAGAAATTGAAGGTTGCATTTAACGAGAGGGTTGCTGAGAAAACCTTAATATATCAGAATTAATGCAACAAACATTTAACCTTTCATCACATGAATGATTAGTTTTGCGTTGAAAAAGATATTTCGACCTAAGTTGTCCTTGAGAAAAACGTGACTGAAAGATATAGAAGGTATTTGAGTGATCAAGATACCTACATGACTGAATGGAGAAGGAAAGTGAAAGAAAGTCATGGATCAAAAGAATGCTTGATTTTGTGAAATTCCTAATAAATACAAATAATTGAAGGGCATGGAGTGCTCGAATTCTTTACGATTGGTTGTACAATCTGATAATAAACACTCATTCAGCTATGGAAAGAAAAATAACAAAAAAAAAATGTATCCTACAAATAATTTAATACGTGACCACTGCAAGAGTATTCACCACTGATGCGAACTCGTCAACCGAGCGGCCACGTATTGCTGGCCTACAGACTCATCGTTGAAGGTTTTTCACCGGAAGCAGGAAGCAGTTATACCGAGAATATTACGACGGGCCCACCGCAAAAACAATTCCGACCGAAGCGCGCTGTAATTACTCGCGGCTCTCTCTAATTCCAGTGAATAGGCAGGCCTCCTCCCCCCTCTGCCGCTGTCGGCCAGTTATTATTCACCCGCCAATTACAAATTTGTTACTGTCTCTCTGCTGAAATTCGAGGATTAATAACGATCTGCTTACAGAAGGAGTTCTACCGGCAAAGAGGTAATGAACCCTTGCTTCCGCCTTGCTTAATAATTATGAGGTTAATCTGTACTTTTTCATTCCATGAACTTCATTTCTTTCCGAGGTATAATGCACAACAGGCTCTACTTCCAATTATTCATCTCCAAAAGCGCATTCAATTTACTTAATAGTTGATACAGAAAAATTAAAAAGACTTCAGTCCAAGGATCAAGTTGATTAACGTTCTCACCTGAACCAAGTAAGGATAGGACGGGGTCTTTGACCGCACAAGTACTGTGAGACCAGAGATTCAAAAACATCTCATAACAAACTAAAGAACGACATTATAAAGGATTCTATTTCTGACATAAAAAGGTGCATTAACTTGTATCATTAGGACTTTAGATTGAAAGGATTGGATGCGCTTGATGTTTGGGAGCTTTGCTCATCCCCATAGTTCAAACCCAGGTTTTAGTATGACTTTATATATGAGCATATTTTGTAATGCGAGGAGGGATTATAGGTGGAGAAGTCTACATAGTTGTCCTAACCGTACGTTGAGTTCCTGTCTAAAAAAGTTTGTGTGTGGGTTCGAGGTTAATCTTTTGTGAAGGTAGATTCCGAGTTATCGTACAGAGCTTAAAATGAGATGAGATGAAGATCAGCACTATTACAAAAAATGCTAGCTTTAAAACAAGGAAATGTAATATTCCCAGTGAAACAATTGAAAAGGAACTGCCCGAAGAAAAAGGAAATTTAAAGGACCGTTAAAACGCTTAAGAATTTTCCTGCTTTTCAGAGGGGCTGATTTAATGTATAGTTTAAAGAACGGCATATTCTTTCCGTTCTGTAGAACGAGAGAAGCGTAAGAAATAAATGCCATAATGGTTGATTATTGATTGCAATGAATTTTTTTTTTGCCAAAGCTATGTAAATTTAATACATTCAAATTACCTTTGGCCTACAGAATAAAACTGGTGCAGGTAATGGAGGTTAGACGCCAGGCCCAGCATAAAACGATTGCATCGTCTAGGGACACTAGATACGCTCCGGCACCCACACCACCACGAAAAACGGCTTCTTACTCTCAGGTGACCTCTGGGCAGCACATGTTAACGGAAGAGTTTCCCGCGCCCTCGGCCCCACCCAATTAAAACATGGACGCCATGTTCAACATGTTAGGCACCATGATCACATCTACGAATCAGCTGATGTCACCACAGACTGGTCTCATCGAAAGAGTTCTTGCAGAACTCGACAGAACATAAACATAATGATTGGACACAATATACTTAATTACAATGTTTGCAGTCTTAGGCCCGAACAAAGAGATATCGAAGCAATACTACGTTGCCATAACCCGGATGTAGCAGTTGTAACAGACACCAGACTGGCGAAGGACTGCTACTGTCGTTTCCCAGGCTACTCTACCTACCGGCAGGACACGGAAACAATCTCAGGGGGCGTGGCTATTCTAGTCAGGCAGGGAGTGCCATAAAAACGACCAGACCCAGTGGTGCCATCTGACGGGAACTACTATGTAGTCACCCTCCAACTTCGTTTGACTAACAATATTGTTGTTACTGGAATTTATAGAAGGCCTAGAACAAATCTGACGACAGCCAGGCTCCTAATAACCCAGATCAGCAAAAATAAACGGAACGTAATCATTGGAGACCTCAATGCCATGCGACCAGCTGGGAGTGGAACAACAGCCAATACTCTCGGCAGACATATAATCAAGACGCCGTTCACAGTGATTCACCCAGGCGTACCAACATTCCGGCAATATGGTAACCCAGATAGGACTTCCACACCAGACTTTTTTCTCATCCAACAACCTCATCGGGTCACCCACTGCTCGGCGCTCGATTTTGAATGTTCAGACCATATACCTATTCTCTATGAGCTTGAAGGCAACATTCCAGAGCCACCTGCTACAAGATATGACTACCGAGAGGCCAATTGGGCCCAATATAAGCATCTCATTAGTGCCGAGTTCCCCCCAATTGCGCCTCTTAGACATACTTGGGATATTGACAGCACCATCAATCAGTTGCAGGCCACCATTGTCCGAGCTGCTGATGTCTCCATACCAAAGTTCGCCCCGGTACCGGCTTCCCTGAGGAAGCCACCAGAACACATCATGCGACTGATACGGCAACGTAATAATATTAAAAACAGGTGGTTCCGGACGAAAAAAAAACACCTGAGGCCAATGCTAAACGCTCTAACTACCCAAATAACATCTCTAATGATCCAGTGGAAGAGCTCTCTCTATGTGGGGTGACCGTCTCCGCAGTTTACACAGTGACTACAAAGCATTTTGGCGGCTGGTTAAAACATCTGTAACCAAGAAAACACTGTAAGACTGGTAAACAACAGGCAGTTCATGTCTATTGCAGAGCAGGCAGACATACTAGCCGACCACTTGAGAGGGGATAGAGAAAGTGATCCAATCACAGCGCCCGACCGGCGGACCCCTACCCTCACTACTATATATAACTCCTACCACCAGGTTGTGATAACATCCAAAACCTCTTTCTGAAGCAGCTACCACGGAAGGGAATATCTCACATAGTAAAATTCTTAAATATATAACTTTATTGTGCAATAATTACAATCTGCCTTTTATAAGGCAACAATAATACAGATAAATGATCTCATTCATACCATATTTACAGTCATCATTCACTCACTCATTCATACAATAGGACATGATTGGAGAAACTGGCCATTGCCAGGACTCCCACTGTCACGCGATTATAGCAGGTCACGAGGCCACTGCCGTTTCAGTCTCCGAGGAGGATTATAGGGATGAGTGGCGCAGTGCAAAGACTGTGCTACAGGATTAGGGTGGTTGGAAAGGCTACTGTGGAATTTCATAAACTTGGAAGGGATGAGTTCTAGAATGTAGGGTATATTAAGGTCGTTATGAAGGGTTTTGTTGCTGACATAATAAGGGGCATTTACTATTGTTCTCAGGACTTTGGATTGAAAGGATTGTATACGCTTGATGTTCGACTTTTTTGCTGTCCCCCATAGCTCTATTCCGTATGTCCAGATTGGTTTAAATATAACTTTGTAGATTAGTAGTTTATTTTCTATTGAGAGATGGGATGTCCTTTGAAGTAGTCTGTACAGTTGTCCAAAGCGTCTGTTTAGTTCTTGTCTTTTTAGTCTCGTATGTGGGTTCCAGGTCAGTCGTTTGTCGAGATGGAAGCCTAAGTACCGTACTGTCTCGGTTACTGGGAGAGGAATAGAATTAAAATAAACTAATGGACAAGTCTTGCGACAAAGGGTGAAGGTAATGTGGGAGCATTTTGCTTCATTAACTTTGATCCGCCATTGATTGCACCAATACTCGATCTCGTTAAGGTGTTTTTGAAGGTTATGGGATGCTATGTCGGGGTCTGGGTGGGATGACAAGACTGCAGTGTCATCTGCAAATGTGGCCAAGAAGGTGTTGGAAGTAGAGGGGACATCAGCGGTGTATAGGTTATAGAGGATGGGGCCTAGGACACTCCCCTGTGGAACTCCTGCATTTATGGGATAGTAGTTAGAGTATTCTAAGCCACAGCGGACTTGGAAGAAGCGGTTTGAAAGGTAGGACTGTAGGATTAGGAAAAGGGTCTGTGGTAAATGTCTTTTGAGCTTGTAGAGCAAACCTGCGTGCCAAACCCTGTCAAAAGCTTGAGCTATATCGAGAAAGGCACAGCAGTGCAATACTTTTTGGTTTCAAGGGCTGAGGAGACGTGATCAACAACGCGAAGGCCTTGTTGAGCAGTGGAATGTCGTTGGCGGAAACCAAACTGGTGTGTGGGAAAAAGGTTTTTGGATTCAACAATTGGAAGTAGACGTTTTAGTAGGAGTTTCTCAAATATTTTTGAGAGGATAGGGAGTAGGCTAATTGGACGGTAAGATGAGGTGTCATTGGGTGGTTTACCGGGTTTGGCGAATAGGACAATAATGGAATGTTTTCAGAGGAGAGGAAAGTGCGTCGTTCGGATAATGCAATTATATATATAGGTTAGGAAGATTATGGCTTTAGGAGGAAGTTGTTTGAGAATTTGAGGAGTTAGGAGATCATATCCAGGGGATTTTCTGTAAGGTAAGTTTTTCAGAAGGTATTTGACCTCAGAGGGATTAACGGCTTTTGGTGGAAGAGAGAGAGGAATAGGTGAAGTGAGGAAATCTTCCACAGTTTTGCTGTGAGTATGGCTTTGATGAGAAAATTGAGGTGTGAAAGTATGGGTAAGATGCAGAGCAAGTTCCTCCGACCTATCCCCATCCGAGGCCGCCCAGGACCCATCATCACGACGGAGTGGATGTGAAACAGGTTGATACTTTAGGATTTTTTTGGTTACATTCCACAAGGAGTTATCCCTGGTAGACAGAGAGGAGAGGTAGGAATTGAAAGAATCAGAACGGAAGGATGCCAATCGCCGCTTTACCAATCGGCAGTACTGATTGTACGAGCGGCGATCAGCAGGATGCCGGGATCTTTGCCACACTGTTCTAGAGCGGCGTTTGGATTTGATTAGATCTTTGAGATGCTGAGGTAAACGATTATGATTGTGGATTCTTGGGTGACGATGGGGTGACGATGCCTCCCAAGCCGACCTCTGGACCAGAGTAGTGAAAGAATGCACTGCATCGTCTAGGTCTTGGGATGTTTTCAGGGATAATTTGAGGTTTACGGACTCTGTAAGAAGCTGACGGAAGTGGTCCCAGTCAACTGGGCCCCTAATAAATGAAGGAGGAGGCAGTTTGTGAATTGGTCTAAGGGAAATGGTTAATAATAAAGGACTATGATCAGAGGAGAGGTCATCGAGGCGCTTGAGTGAATAGTTTAGTGTTCCTAAACTATTGTAGAAGAAAAAGTCAAGGAGATCTGGATTTCGGTTGGGATCTGATGGCCAATAGGTGGCTGTGTCAGGAGAGATAGTGGAGCAATGTCTCCGTGTGAGTGCAGACAGCAAAGCACGTCCTCGTGTATTTGTGGACCTTGAGCCCCAGTGTTGGTGCTTTGCGTTAAAGTCCCCACCCACAAGGAAACGATGCCCGATGGAGTCTAGAAAGGAGATGAATTGGGAATCGGGAATGGATTTATTGGGAGGGCAGTACACTGATGCTAGAGTAAGGGGAAAAGTGAGGGTGGTGATTGACACTGCAGTGGATTGAAGGAAATCATGTGCTACCAAAGGAACTATGTGATGGGATATGGAGTTATGGACAATGACAGCGGTACCTGCATGAGCTCTTCCATCTGGGTGATCAGTTCGATAAGTCTGGTACTGTCGAACGGTAAATGGTCGTTTACTTGTAAGTCTTGTTTCAGTAATAAGAGCTACATCGATTTTTTTGTCATGGAGTAGTGCTGTCAGTTCGTTAGTGTGGGTGCGAACACCATTCGCATTCCAAAGGAGAATGGATAAGGAATCGGAAGGATCCACTTATGGATTTTGTTTAACGGGGATAAGGTAGGAGACAAGATTTGTAAGAAGGGAAATGAGAGGTGTAATTAGGGTTCTGAACTCTGTAAAGAATGAGGTTAAAAGGCTGGTGAGATCTGAAGAGCTTGAAGGTGGCGGGATATGCGAGATGTGTGGTTGAGGATGGGATTGAGTTTGCCGATTGCTGGGATGAGCGGAGTGCTGGGAAAGAAGAACTTGCGGAGGAGGTGTGGGCAATGCCTGTGACTGCTCTCTGTTCCGAACTGCGTCAGCAAAAGAGACTGAAGGCCTCAAACTTCTGGTGGGGGCGCTTCTTGGGCTACCTGTGGCTGATGTTTCTTCTTCAGGACGACGACGTTGTTCACTTCTGGACTTTAGAATTCTATAAGCCTCACAGCCTTTATAGTTTGCCGGGTGGCCTTGCTGATAGAACACACATACAGCAGGTGATTTTAGGGGCTTCTTGCACAATTCACTTTTGTGCTGCCCACTGCACTTTACACACCTGGGAGGGTGGTAGCAGTATGATTTTGTGTGCCCATATGCCTGGCAATTATGGGCCAACAGGCTACACACACCTGCAGAAGAAGTTGAAATGAGTACGTAGGACTTACTACTCTCTCCAGCATCATACCAAGCCCGGCTATATCCCTTCGGCTGAAACTGTTAATATATAAGAGTGTCCTGAGGCCAGCTCTACTGTTTGGGACACCACTCTTCCAATTCCTACACACTACCACAATAACTTGACTCCAGAGCTTCCAGAACAAAATCCTGCAAACGGCACTATGGCATACCCCTTTTCGTGATATTAAGGCTCCCGACATCCACAAAAAGTTCGGAGTCCCCACCATCACCAAAGCCATCCAAAGAAGACACATCAAGTTCTTTGACTCGATGAAACATAGCCAAAACCCTCTATTCCGAGACATGACACCCCCACCGCTACCGGCAAGATGGCAACTCTCAAGATCTGGTAAAGCAGACCAAATGGTGGACATCACGGCGCTTGGCCCACCAACAACAAGCCTCTAAGGGGCACCCAACACTGCTATCCGACTAAATAAGACTGCACCACATGCCTTGAGTCCCTCTAGGCCTAGCCACCAGTGGACTCTCACCACTGTAATGCAACTATCAACCTCTACCGAGGCTTCCCACACTCCTTAATTCCCTCATACCACCTTCAAGCAGGTTCTCTTAGTACAAGGATCCGCTCAACCCAAATATCCCTTTATTTTCCCTCATCGTTAATCTTATAATTAGAGAGCTAAGAAAAAAACACTCTCAGATCTCAAAAAATAAAAAAACTTATCAGGCTCTCTGTATATATTATGTGTATATATTGACAGCTTCTACTCGCAGAAATAGAACAATTTAGTAAAATATTTGAAAATGTATTCTAAAATATTCACGATTACACCCTCGGTAGACTCTCACTACCTTCCTGATTCCACCCGCCTCCTTTAGGCATACCCCACCCTATATCCTTCTCATACATCCTTCAAATGGGGGACTCCCCTTAGTGAAAGGCACTCATTAGCCCAAAATAATTTTCCCACATCTTATTTTATAAGTTTGAGAGCTAAGAAAAAAAAAAAAAAAAAAAAAAAAAAAAATATTTACATCTCCCAGCCAAGACAGTTCAGTTTTAAATATAAAAATGGTTTCAATATTAAAATCGCTTTTAATAAAATATTGTGGGCAGACAAGCCAGACTTTATTGTTTATTCACAACGAATAGACCACGATCAGTGACCGAACATAATATTACTCAGTTGTCTTTAAACTAATAAAGCCTAACGCTGTGCGCTAACATTTTTTTTTTTCGTTTAATTCATCTGTGCCCTTATATGGTCCCGCTTTGAAAACGAAATGACTGGTGAACTTGCACTGAAAAAAAAACCGGACAGAGAAATCAATTGCCAGGTTAATTAAAGCACTGGGGCTTTATAGACCGGGCAGGAGTACACCAGGACATGATTGACTGTATTCATTTAAAGTTGGTTGTCCCCCCCCCACTGTCCGATTGGGGCAATAAGCAGTCTCCCTGAGCCCAATCTAACAGATTCATTGGTATAGTGGCTCACACCATCAACCAATTCGAAATAGTGTTTGTTATAGAGTCACTGGGGATTAACAGGTAACAATAAAATTTGTGTATGTTAACAATTTTATTGGTGCAAGTTTTCAACAAGTATGAACTACAGGCTGTCTGTGTGTGTGAAATCTATGAAACTATTTCTTAGTTGAAGAGTTAAATTTGAAAAATAAAATAAAACGATGGAGCAATTAAGCATGACTTGTACTAGACCTGCCTCAATCTGTGATGCTCTAGTTCAAATTCATGCCTGTGCTTAACGGGTAGAAAGGATGTTTGGAAAGCAAGCAGGCCAGTATCAAAAAAGGACTAGAAAATTCTGATATCTAAAAACCACGCTCTAATATTACAACAAAATGTAACGTGAAACGAGGGAAAAACCTAGTTAATAATAAAAAAAGTGCCACTTCCTCGTAAACCAATTATTCTCGGGTAAAAATATAGCCGGATTCGTAGGTACTATATTAATAAATATATACGTGACAGAGGCCTAAAATCAGGTAGAAATTAACCCCTCACTGTTCTAATGGACTTTGCCGGGGGAAACTTCGTTTAAAAGATAAGATGTTAAAATGCGTTTTTCCTTTTATATCAAATCAAAAGTAACGTACCTCTATATGGTAGGTACCATCAGTATCCCCTTCTTCTGGTAGATGCTGGTAGAACTGGATTCTTTGAGATGTTCTTTGCGTTTCCAATATACACGTTTGTTCCCACTTCTGCTCACTGTCAAATACAGAAAATTGATTGCTTTGTCTTTTTTTATTTCTGTCTTAATTTTTGTACCCACAAAAAATAAGTAAGAAAATTTCCTGGGTGATTCTTAACTACAAAGAATTTCAAAACAAAAAACTCTAAGAAAAAGACAAAGGGATACATTTTCTGGGTCTGACAGTCAGCGTGAGCAGAAGTGGGAACAATCATGGATTCAAAATATACAAAAAGGACATGATGAGCAATGTAGCTATATATACTACTACTTATTATATATACTACTATATATAGTACATATAATACTTCTTCAAACCATCACAGTCACAAGATGGGCATATTCTGCTATCTCATGAATAGGATTAATAATATCCCAAAAGGCAGGGATGACTATGATAAAGAGCATGTGTCGGGCTGTCACTATGAGGTGCCTGATCACCTAGCCCTGGTGACAAGTGCGGATTGTTCGAGTTAATAACCTGGACAATCGTTCCAGGATGGCGTTAATATCTGACTCCATTTATGATAGGTATGTGCCCCGTCCATGCACTATGTTCAAGAGAAGAGGTACAGAGGTTTCATAAAGAATAAGGCCAGGTTTTAGAGTTCGAGCGGGGGCCCAGCAGCGTAACAGATACAAGTCGGCAGAGGGGCTGCAAGGAGGCTGAAAGACAGGTTGACAGACTCAGAGGCCCTGAAGAGAGAGTGGGGTTTTGGGCTAGAAGCCCCTGGGTTAAATAGTATTTTCCCCTCCCTGACGGAAGGTGGAGCCGGTCTGAAAGGGGTATGTTTATGATGGCATACCCGCACACCTGTCACAGGGCGCGTGGCCGGAGAAAAAGGTCGCTTAGTTTACGACTGTTTATGGCATGGCTTTTAGGTTTATGATCACCGGGAGGCGACCCTAGGTCTAACCGGGTCTGTTCTATGACGGCCAGGTGGCTTTTAGGCCGGTGTACCTGCTGTTCCCTGACTTGCTTACGACTGCCGGTCCCGCGCATGGTTTATTACTAACAACGTACAATGATTTACATACACTTAGTTCCTGTTATTTTACTTTGCTTGCAATATGTGTGCACCAGAGTATAGGGTGATTTAACTTATGTAGTTAGCGGTCACTACAGCATGTATATAGACATTTTACACAGTTAAACATATAGCTTGACAATAAGTTTTTTCATGCCATCAATTGGGTGAGTAGCCATGAGATTAGTGCATTATTGTGTTTTTTAATTTAAAAAAATTATATTATTTAATGATACCTGTCTAGAACCGGTACTAATAACACGAAAAAACGTTTTGTTCTTATGGATATTTTTGTATTGCCCTTGACGTTTTTTGGTCATGGAGAATTAATTAAAGGAACGAGACTGATGAAAGAGAGGAATGATCAACAGGGTCCCAATGCCAAGGACCATCCTTAACTTGGATTTCACGCCGAAATTAGCGGAATAAAAAAATGTATAAGAAAAAATAACTGAATATTGATTTGATAACCTATCAGTATTAAATTATGAATAACTAAACAGTAAATGTTGTATACTTTTTGGAAAAAATAATAGGTTTATCCAGGAAAAGAAAAGTTAGAAAGCATTTATTTATTTCACACCCCTCATTGAGGGCTATGTGATTAATAAATAGACGGATACATTTTTTTATTCATAAGTTACACACATTTTAACAATTATTTATGAACAAAAGCACATAGGCAGAAGGCAACATATCCTCCCGGGGAGATGACACGTAATAAATAATAAAAACAAGTTAACTTGTCAGTAATGTCTTTATGCAGAAGCAAACGAAAATTCAATAGTAAAAATATTGAAAGAGACCTTTTGAACAGGCAATTTCTGTTATTATTCATGTTTATTATAAGCGTGTTTAGTTTATTTATATGAACATTTGCCCACTAAACTCTTAATACAATTTTGGGCCAACGTTAGCTCAGAAGAAGTAACTGCTAAAATTCAACTAATGCAGCTTGAAAAATGTTCATTTTTTCAACTGAAGGCCAATCAAATGACCCGAGGAAGAAGGCAGTTGAACTAGAATGGCCAAGGAGGGGGGGGGGGGAGTAATATTATTATTCAACAAAAGCAATGAAAACTCACGCTATAAATTTTTATTTTTGTGCTACGACGAGGTGAGGGCTCAAAAGGGTATCGAAGTAATGAATTCTAATTAACAGTGCACATACTATCAGGTATCGTGTTACGTTGAACCTACTAGCAGTGCCTTCGGCACAATATATAACGAGCCATATACCAGACGAGCACAACCACAAATCATTAGCGTGTAGTACAATTAACGTTTATACGCTTAGTAAATCTTGTGCAGTCTTATGGCCGTGTGAATAATATCTTTAGCGCGCTTACATAAGACTTTGTTTAATACTGCCGTGGTTCAAAAGTAGTTAAATGGAGATGTACTAACACAAACGAACCGAATCGTGGTTTCGTACAATAGTAGTTAAACTGTGATTTATGTTCTGATTATGAATGAGCTCATTTATGACTTGTAGCATTGTAAATACCATACAGTGTAATTAGACTCAAATGGTATAATACTGCAGACTATTCCATGACGAGCTACATTAATAAAAAAATGGCGTTGGCCTGGAATTATGGAGAGATGATTATGCCACTGTTTTAGTGTTTTTTTTCTAGGGTGGGAATAAAGAAGATTAAAACAAAGATGTTCCTAAAATAAGTTATTTATGTTCCATAATTGTTAAGATTTCTAATTATTAAGAAATTATTTTTGCTTTAAATATACTATTGTTTTTTCAAAGCTTAAAAAATTTGAAATTTTATGTTTTCACAATTGATTTCAGGGAAATCTGGTTTTTGATTGAATAACATTATATTTAACTTCCTTTACATGTTCCTTTCATAGATAGACCGTTGTTCCAATTATAGAACACACCATTCTGTATAGTGGCATAGCTACGAGATTTATTGGTTTCTGTAAGATCTTTTTAACTTAACTTACAACTTTTAAAACATGGACCGTTATTTTTCTAAACCTTTCAATTATTGATAAATATTAATTTTTTTTAAACATATAATGTCAATATGTACCACTTTATGTAACTAGCACCTAATCAGACTTTTTCCATATCTGAAAGTCCTTATAGAGGTTTTTATTTCGCTTGAAAGAAATATTGACTCATAGTAAACGAGGAGGGCGCAGAAGTATGCCATATCTTTAGATTTCAACGAGCCTGGAGTTTTCTATAAGTATAGATAAATCACAGATCTATCCCCAAAAACGTACATCTAAGGAGTCGTAAGTGCTATTTTGGAAAATGCAAACAAACAGGACAGACACCCTCTAATTTGAAAACGGACAAAGCTCATTCTTTGCAAGAGTTTGGCATAATTGTTCCTAACCAATGTACTAATTTTGTGTTATTGCCATTACTTCTTCTTGAATTTTTATTAAAATTCTCAGGAATCATAAAGAAATTTGTGGCCAAAATGGTGCAACACAAGATAGTTGGAAGAGTGATGTGGCTAAATGGGGTGTGGCTACTCGCAAAGAAAAGTTCTAAATATAGAAAACTGTATGACCTCTGATCCATTTGATGAAGCCAACTGGTTGACCCTTCGAAGAACAAAACTAACGCCGTCTTGGGTGATTCTCCAGCCAACGTTGCATACATCACTCTTAAAGTCATCCTCGACTCACAAGACAATAGATTTGTTTAGTATTATTATTATTATTATTATAAGTATTATTTTCCATGATATTGATGCTTAAAAAGAGACATTTACATTTGTATATTTGGGCTATGGATCGTTCATCAAGCATTCTCTCAAAATTTCAAAAGTATCACGAAACAGTCAAAGTTTCAGCTGTCCAGGCGTCAACAAGGACTCAGGTAGCTGGTAATATTTCAAGAGAGATGAAGGGTTATAAGATAGAGAGACACATCTCTGTGATGTGTGATGGCCTTGGTGATGTCTGAACATGCGAAATTATCTCATTCATACCATATTTACAGTTCTTCATTCGCCCATTCATTCATACTGTATTTACAAACAGTTTAGAGATCTCCCTAATCCACATGGTTGTCACCTCCCTTAGATGCGAAAGAGGAAGCGGAGTCTTGGAAAGTCCACCATGATCTTCCATAGCCGTGTCACCGGATATGAACCAGTAGAGTGCATTAGTGGTACCCTAAGCACCAGTAGAGGGCTGACTAAGAGTGCGAGAGCCACATACGCTCAGGACATGATTGGGAAGCTAGCCATTGCCAGGAATCCCACCGTCATGTGTTTGTAGGAAGTCACGAGGCCGCTTCTGCTTTGGTCTCCGAGGAGTATTGTAGGGATGTGTGGCGCAGTGTAATGAATGAATGAGGGGATTAGAGCTGTTGGACAGGTTTCGATGGAATTTCATAAACATAAAAGATATGAGTTCTAAAAGGTAAGGTGTATTAAGGTTGTTATGAAAGGTATTTTTGTTGCTGCTCTGAATAAGGGATATTAACTATTGTTCTCAGAACGTCTTATTGAAAGGATTGAATACGATTGATGTTCGACTTTTTTTGTTGTGCGCCATAGCTCTATTCCGTATTTCCAGATTGGCTATAGTATGACTTTGTGGATTAGTAATTTATTTTCTATTGAAACATGGATGTCCTTCAAAATAGTCTATAAAAGTGTCCAAAGCGTATGTTTAGTTCTTGTCTTTTTAGCCTCGTGTGTGGGTTCCATGTCAGCCTTTTGTCGAGATAGAAACCTAATACGGTATTGATACCTAGTACTACATTTAGATACCATACTGTACAAAAAAAAAAAAAAATTGTTCGATAAAATGATTATCGGTGGAAAAAGAGACACATTTGTTAGGGTTTCACTTTTTTTAGGTTGTTAGTGTTTTTTTTCAAAACCACACATCCTCATGTTTTCATCTGTGTTCTGTCATGAAAAATATAGCCGTTCTCGACAAAATATGGCCACCGTTGAAATATTGATTACTCGCTATTACAATAAAATACCTTTATATGATTTTACGTAGGCATAACACTATGTTATCCTTGTTTAATATTTTTAAAATGCAATTATCTAATTATAGCTGTCGGGTTGCCACTAGGGGAGTGCCTAATCACTCTAGCCCTGGTGACAAGTGCGGTTTGTTGTAGTTTATAACATGGACCATGTTCCATGTCGGCGTTAATATCTGACTCCATTTTATGATAGGGATGTGTCCCGAGAATACACTGTGTTCAAGAGAAGAGGTACAGAGGTTTCATGAAGAATGAGACAAGTTTTCAGAGTTCGGGCGGGGGCCCGGCAGCGTAATAGGTACAAGGCGCCAGAGGGTCTGCAAGGTGGCTGAGAAATAGGGTGACGGGCTCAGCGGCGCTGAAAAGAGAGTAGGCTGACGAGGAGTCTAAGTGACTGCCTTCCAGGGCCAAGTGGCCCTGGCGTAAAGCTACACCGAGTAACTGCGGATGAAGAGAGATAGAGAGTAGAAGACTGAGTTCCCGGGCCTGGTGGCGTAAAGCGTCCAAGTGAAGGCGGAAAGACTGAGTGGGTCGCAGACTGAGAGTAGGCCTACAGGGCGAAACCCCCTGGTTTAAATATTATTTCCCCTTCCAACCGGAAGATGGAGCCTGGCCTGAAAGGGGTATGTTTATGATGTCACACCTGCACCTCTGTCACAAGGCGCGTGACCGGAGACAAGAGTTGCTTAGTTTATGGCATGATACGGACTCACCCATTAAGGTCTATGAGAGGCGCCCCTAGGTCTACAGGGTCTGTTTTATGACGGCCAGGTAGCTTTTAAGCCAGTGCACCTGCTGTTACCTGACTTGTTACGACTGCCGGCCCATGCGTTTATTGCTAGAAGCTTTTACCTTGATTTACATTAAATTACAATACATTATATATGCACCAGAGTATAGGGTGATTTAACTTAAGTAGTTAGCATTCGCTACAATAGCTAATGTATAATAACCTCCAAATAATTTTTTTTTCGGTTGGATCGGGAATTAAACCCGTGACCTTTCCATTATCGTCAGGGGAACTATCCTGCTTCGAAAGACAACCTTCAATTTGCTGCCAAGTTTGTGTCCCAATCTCGCCAATATTTTTTTCTTTGGCTATTATTACAATAATTATAAATAGTAGTGGGACCAAAACCACAATTACGATTTCTTACATTACAATAATTAGTGATTAAAACGGTCATTATTATTGTGGTTGGAACATTTACTACACCAAATTTTGTTTAGAGTTGTGCTCTTATTCGTCATGATTTAATTTCGCGCACAGGTGATACTGAAAAATACTACCTTCGTAAAGTGTACTTGAAGGCGAATAATTTAGTTATTATTACAAAACAGTATTTTTTTATTAGATTAAGGAGTTTAGTTAGTTTACAAAAAAATCTCTTATTGTTTCATTGTTGGTTGTGGGATTAAGTAAATAAGATCTTATTTTGTCTTCCCACAAGACATTTATTCCTTATTCACCAGGGTTTCAGCAACCTGGTTATTCTTAAGTGTTATCCAGGTGCCCAAGACCACGCTTCAGCAAGCAGGTCAGACACTGCTCTCATTAACACCATTTTTAGCACTTGAGAATGACAGTAAGGTTGCTCAAAGTAGTTGTGAATAAGTAATAAAAACTTTTGGGAAGATATAATAGGACGTTATTTAATTAACGATCTCGATTTATTGATTTACGACTGGTAATAATTGCAAAACAAATCAATAAATCCTTATGTGCTACGTTACAGTTGATTTGAATTTTATTTAATAGATTAACACACAGCGCCTAAGCAATATACAAATGACGGATGGTCGATAGCATAGGATTAATTTTACATACATGAATTTTTATTCCTTCGTTTCTTTTTATATAATATATATTGAAACCTACCTCATTTCTTTACCATTTCTTTTTTTAATTTATTTGATCAATTTACCTTAACTAATTTGGCAGGTCCATCATGAGATCTTTAATTCAAATTGTTTTATGTCTTTGACATAGGAATTTATCCCGATTGAATCGCCCGATCTCAAGGCTAATGTTGTAGTTAATAATAAATTGAGAAACTAGGAATTGTGAAATATATTTCAAAATAAATGGTTATAACAAATAATTATAATTATATATAGTGCTGACAAAAATTATATAAAAAAATATACAATTCCTTTTGAACAAGGATAGCTACTACTAATTACATAAAACATGAAATTTGAGCTCAATTTCTTTTAATGGATCCATAATAAAACAATATTAATATCACCCAATCGATGATCTTCCGTTTTATCCAATCAATGTTGGTTCTTCTTCTCTCTTCCTGTATGGTACCGCCAGTTCGGGAGCTTGCTAAGAATCCGCTCTTCTCGGCGGTCGTGCTAAGACTGACCGTTTATCTCATCCCCACTCCTAAGAGCATAAGGGAAGATGCTTACCATCTGGTCACATCTGTGAAGGTTCCTGGCCATGATATGCTCAAATATCATGAATGTTACAATATGTATATTTTATCTTTTTATATATATAAGTTAAAGCCAGAGGCCTGACTATGTCGAATAATAATACGATCATGGAATGTAAACAACCATGATCCTATGTATGTCTGATTATCTTCCACAATAAAGCAGTCTTTTACTGGAGTCAGAGTGTGTCGGTGCTTTTTTCTCTTTCATTATTATCTTTTTATCAAACTTAACCACCGGCGATTAACTTATATATTTATATATATATGTATATTTTATCTTTTTATATATATATATTTATATTTTATCTTTTTATATATATATTTTGTTCGTGCTTGCATACACATTTAATTTAATCCACTTATTCATGTAAATGTAAATACACTCTCAGTTGAATTATGAATGTGCTCAATAAAAAATGTGTAAAACCTCACATTCTCTATACAGCAAATGCTTATAGGCGACGGCCATCAGTGCCTGTGTGACCGGAGGTTAAGGCTACTTGTGGTATCCTCACTCACGGAGAGATCGCACGTGTGCAAACATCGATCTGGGGCCAGCTGTTTGCGGACGCACTGAATGAATAATGCGGCGACATTAGCACGGCTTGACCATGGTTAATGAATATCCAGCCCTCGTATTAACTGCTTGAATAATTACCGAGGACAGCTCCCATTGCCAGATAAATCTCACCGGGTCACTGTATGAATGGATGGGGCTCTGATGGAGGCGGTGGAGTCAGCGAAGGTTGCCTCCAGACTGGCTTTTTTCGGATGGAGGAGGATTTGCAGTAAACAATACGGGAGTTTTGAAAACAGTTTATGAAAAACATGTTATTGGCCATATTTTATTATTTTAATTCGTTTAAGGGATGATCCTTAAGAAATAGAGTCAGGGGCATTTATTATGAATAATATAGAAAATTAATAATCTAAATAACTTATTTGTTTATAATTTATTTATTAAGGGTCGTTAACTAACTTATCAACAAAAATATAATTCGATTCATGGCATTTATTATGGAAAATAAACAGTGATCATATCACTTACTATCCCTTAATCTTGAAGGACGACCAATTCATTTCTTTTAACTATTGTAATTCACCCAGTATATAGTAAGGGATAGTTTTAATAGGCATGGCCTCCCTCTGTAATTAATTATTATCAAATCCAAAGAACCTCTTAAGTAGTATACTAACCAGTCCTACCAACATCTACATCAGGATGCCCCGCATAAAGTTATCTTCTTACACCGTACGAATGGAAAACAATTATTCAACAGACTAGAAAGAATGATATGAATTATTAGAAAAGAGGATTTTTTGTTTATTGAGTACATTTATTTATTTTATTTATAGTTTATTATTTACATAATTTACAATTTTATTAAGAACTACTGTAAAATAATGCATGCTTTGGCCACTGAGCGACGAAACATGAGTACACTGAATTATGTTTTTACTGCTAATGTAAAAGTGATGAACAGAACAACTATGACCAGAAGAAAAAACCGTCAAATAAAAGAAAGGAAAAAAATAAAAATAATAAATGAAAGATAAAATAGATAAGTAAGCAAGATTAATTAAGTAGATAAAAAATTTTAAATGTATTAAACTTATTCAAACAATATATGTTTTGAGAATCTGTGGGTGTATCTCTACTGTCATTTTCTACTTTTCTTAATTATAGGTTTTCGGGTATGAAAGTCAGTAAAAATCAATTTTCAGTGTACACACTGCTGGATTGTGGGTATTTGTAGGTATCGATGGTAATTGTTAATCATGCGCATACTGATGTTTTGTACGACTTTCAATTCCCTGTAATTTGAAGTACAATTGTAGCTCAAAACTAATGCAGTATATGTCATTGTAGACCGGATTGCTGCCTCATGTAGCATTAATTTGTTTACAGGTGTCAGTTTTGAATTTTTGCAGGGCTAGGGTGACATTTTACTGATGAGGTTTTTCCTTTTGGTGCACTTATTGTTCATGTGGCTTGTGAATGTGTGAGAACGGTTTAAATTTACTTGTAGGCTATGTATGGAATGGGACCAGGGTAGTTGGGAATTTTAAAGAGGAAATAGTGACCACAGGAGTGCTAAGAGACCCACCACCCCTCTATACCTCCTAAATAAAACCAGTAGAAGCGTGAAGTCAGGTCCAATAACAACCCTTTTCAACCGGTCTGTTACTTACCTAAATTTACTTTTTTTTTTTAATTTTAGAGCCATTAATTGCCAAATGATTAAGATGTTATAGTGTTTTTATGTTATATTGCACAATATAAAAAATAAATGATCCATTATTGACTTTATAAATTTTAAACTGGGAAGAGTCCGAGAAGTATTTATTTAAATTAATTATACGGTCGATTTTTAAGTGTTTATTCTCCCTTGTTCCCTGGCTGTTTTTTCGTCCACTTTATGCCTATTTGTACTTCTAGAGCTCTATTTCACAGTCTATTGTGATCTAATAAGTTCGTGGTGAAAATAATCTCAAAAGTTTTAAAGGTAAATTTAACAAGATAATATATATGGGCTGAAAAGTTTCCGACCTAACAAAGCTTTTATTCATTTTACTATCATCTTCATGTTGAGGTCGGAAACTTTTCAGACCACCTGTCTGTCATTGTGTATATTGGTTAAGCCACATTACGAGAAGTTTGTTTAAAATAAATCTCATAAAAAGAGATATTTGATAGGGAATACTTTTAATTAACTCAGTGATACGGGTCTCTGGTAGGGAACCTTCCTCAGACCCTCTTGGCTTGGACCCTACATAGAGTGGGTCGTACGCCCACTCTAGGGGTTGGGGTGAAGTTGGGGTTGGCTTTATAATCAATGCTCGACAAATATCGTTAGTGGCCACGGACCCAAATGGAGTTACCTCTCAATACTTTTTCTTCATTTAGCAATCGTATCAGGGCTTTTACATGTTTAATGGCAGCGAAAACGGGTTCTGCCGAACGTTTATGTTAAATTTATTGTTCTGTTTAAGCAGTATTTATTTTTTTATGTTACTACAAAATGATACATTCCCAATGAGCGCTCATCAGTTTTTTTTTTTTAACCACATAAAGCTAGAAACATATTGGAAAATAATGATAAGAAGATATAAATTTAAAAGGAACTAATAAACACATAACCAAATCAATATATTTTGAAAAGTATTTAAAACTAATTATAAAATTCCTAGACTTAAGGAAGTTTTTGTTTAATAATACCATTGATTTTTCGGTGTATAAAATTGTACTTATAACTTATTAAACATAAATAACTCTTTCTAAGTCAGGCTTACAAACTATTTTAATCAGAAACAGGAACCAATATACTTTGAACTTGTAAACAAATTTATTATGATAAAATTACAATCTGCCTTAATATTTAATAGGCTATAAAACCAATATACTAAATAAGAAGAAACTCGAGTAGCACTTCTATACTATGCAAACATCAGTTCACTGTACTAAAGAATGAAATATTCGTAGGCAGCATGAATCCTATCCACTTCCTACTATCAGTCCCAGGGTCTTTAAAATGAGAATACCTCTCCTGCCTACCAGACAGGTGAGTCTGTGGTGCCATCCGCACCCCGGTCGGTTTGAAGGGTACCTGGGGCTTTCTTCTTGTTATCGTGCTCACTCGGATACATATGGTGCATAGTCTTATAAAAAACTCTAAACACTTTCACAAATCTCTTTCCTAGCGCTGTAAAATGATATGGCATCAATGACTCTTGGCATGTCTTAAAACCAAGCAATTAAATTTAGTTTGGCATGGCTGAGTGTTTGGATCTATACAAACGTACAGCGGTATCTAAATTTAAAGGGATCATTTACTTGTAATATTGATTGTTTATCTATTCTCATTGTATTTTGAAATTGAACTTTTTATAATTTATTTTCCTTATTCCAAATTACAGCTTAAAAAGTAACATTGCGATATATAGTAACACTCTATTTACAACTTTAGTTACTTAATATAACCTTCTCTATCCTCTCACTTTTTAGAATATTGCTGATAGCTCCATCTAGTGGTGGTCAGTAGAAGCAGCGTGGCAAATTCAAATTAAAGAGAGCATACTTTCTTTACATATATATATATGTGCACACTTTTACCATGCGTTGTAAACCATTTGATCTATGGGCAAACGTTTTCAAACAAATTTTGTTTTATAAAAGAAAGGCTAACAATCTTCAACGATTCTGTTTACTCCCTTTTGGGACGGGGCAAGTGTGTTGGGATTGTGAGGAGACACCTTAGATACAAAGGAGTTAAAGGCTCCGAAGCCACACAGGAGAAAAGAGCTGTTATTACCTCACTGATTGGACCTGCTACGTGAACAGAATTATTCCCTCTCTGCTATCCTAGCCAGGCTGCCGAGGTCTAACGGCCCTGAGATGGATGGAGCACAACTTTCCTGGACTTCCATACAAGATGGATTCGTATCTGTTCCAATATTTGTTAAATCGAGTTCCCATAACGTTCCCTGAATATAAAACATTACAAATAAATTTCATTTCTGGTGTGAAATTTCGAAACAACAATTGCAGCTACTAATCCCCCCAGTTTTCAATGACAACAATACGTTCAACACCGTTCAACACGATTTGTAGAAACACTTATTTTATGACAGTAACTTATAGTCATATGAGATGTATCAAATAATTAGGGGTTTCGTTATGACTGCTAAAGGGCTTTAAACGAAATTTTATTACTTTTTGTAAAATATTGTCAATTGTCACCTCCACGAAACGTTTTTAAGTATATTAGACTTTATTAATTCAAGTGCATTCAGAGAATTTAATTCAGGCACTTTAACTGATAAAACAACACAGTAATAGGTAAATAGAAAGGAAGATCCATCGCATACATACAACATATTCGTTGTCAATCGGGAAAATGTTGTCAGTTAAATGTTAGTGGAGTATTTAACGTTTAGGTGAAGAGACAAATGTCACTGTTGTAGCCACCTCTTAATCACAAATAATTATAAGTTCCCCTCTTCTCGTATCAGACCTTGTATCTATATCATCAAATGAACATCAGAAAATATCTATCTATTTTTTATTACGTTAATAAAGATTATGACGTCAGTGAGAGTGGAAGGAGGGATTGAAGTAGTGGGGCAGCAGCCGTAGGTGGGGACTTACCCCCACCCTACTGGCTGGCCTCCTATATAAGCTTCGGCCTCAGACCAAATTAGCATAACGAATCGGACCACCACTTGGAACACTACTCTCTCCTCTCTCTCTGCACTGGCTCCTGCTGCTCTACTCAAAACCATGGACTTCTCATTTAACTACCTCTGCATCTCTCTCTCTCTCTCTCTCTCTCTCTCTCTCTCTCTCTCTCTCTCTC
Organism: Acanthosoma haemorrhoidale; assembly: GCA_930367205.1. NCBI lineage: Eukaryota > Metazoa > Arthropoda > Insecta > Hemiptera > Acanthosomatidae > Acanthosoma > Acanthosoma haemorrhoidale. The sequence continues at coordinate 82,103,908 of OV884014.1, read as the reverse complement.
TCTCTCTCTCTCTCTCTCTCTCTCTCTCTCTCTCTCTCTCTCTCTCTCTCGCTCTCTCTCTCTCCCCTAACCTCACTATGTTTTAGTCCGGCGTCGTCAGACCCCACACCTTTCTAGTGGGAATCTCTGCCTCCGTCTCACTAAAACTAGCACCTCCTTGGGAGAGACCTCTCCCTCGCGGACGACGGTGGCCGTGGCCCTGAAAATTTCCCTAGCAGTGTCTCCCATGGCAATCCAGTCTACCTCTCTCCGGTTCACACTCGCCTTTGGGATCCGGACGGTTTTCGCCTACCCTTAGACACCGAGTGTGAATTCGTGTCATTCCAAGACCACATAAACTACCTATAAATCTTCTCCTGAATATAGTGCTTTGGCACACACACCTTCTAAAGATCTTATGGAGTCAGATCAAGGCGACTTAGGCTCCCCACCGACTAGGTCCGTCCTAGTCCGTCATTCCGTCAGGAATGACCGTAGGTCCACCCGCTCTATCTCTTTCTGGGCGCTCGCCGGACGGTGGCTAAGAGGTTGTAGCGCCCCTAGCCCGTGGCGGGCGTCTTCTCCCCACTTTGGGGATACTCAGGTGTAAACCCGAGCCCGGCAGTTACTATAATATTTGTAATTTACTCAGTCCTCACAGATGCGTCGTGATTTTCTTAGATGGATCACACAATTAGGAGTTTCGTCATGGTTGCGAAAACGGTTTAAACTAAAATTGTATTACCTTTTGTGGAAGATTGTCAATAGTTCCCCATCAAAAATTTACAAGTATATTAGACAATTTCTTCGTCATCTTGCAGTATGTAGAATCTTTTAGGACCATTCTTATCATCACGTTCATTCTTGAAGTTGGGCAATACAAAGTTATTTGCTTCTCTGACGTCCAAACGATGGAGTCACAATAGTAGTGGATTGGACAGTCGAGTGAAAACTGTTATGTCCCAATATTAGTCTGTACTGTATAATTTCTTTTTTAGAATCCCTATTTGAAGTTTGCTGTGAAACACAACTGCTTCTTAGTTCATTATATTTAATAGAATTTTGACATTTTATCATTCTCAATCGGGCATTTTAACTAATGAAACCATAAAATAACAACTGCACAATAAATGAAACAAAACAAACGAAGATGACGATCCTTGGTTAGACAATTGTGACAGTGAATATGTTGTCAGTTCAATGTTAGTCAAGTGTTTAACATTTAGGTAAATACAATTGTCCATTTGTCAGTTATAATCGTATGTAATATAGTATATTATATACGTAACTTATTCCTTGGTCCGTCCAGATGGTTACACCATGTGTATAAACTGCTCATAAGTTTGTTCAGTATAAGGTTTGTATTATTCTATTTATTGCTATTGCGTTTTCGCCACAACTTTATTACCATATTTGTAGGCGTTGTCAACCGCTATCGTAGAGCATACACACATTCACTCAGGAAGAGAGAAAAAAAATTATTGCTTCGTTCTGAATAAAAATAAGGCTTTCCTTGGCCTTGGCAAACAAGTACAGAATCATTGAACAACGATGATAGCTCATTATGACACAATTATTTTTATTTATTTTTTTGGACGTGTAGCTATTTTATCTTGATGTCATATATTTTTGTAAGAGTCGTAAAAAGCCAAAAATTAATAACATGCCTTAGTACACCTCCCTGTTAACTAATGCAGCATAACAATTGACGTAACGTTTAATTAAGCCTGTTTTTGCCCGACACGTAAGCACCTTGAGCACCACCTCTAATTACTAACCCAGACCTAACAAGTTACACGAGGAAGTTTGTTCGGCAAATGATCTAATTCACGGAATTGTCTCTCCTTGTGATTCTTGTTCTACTTCAAAACAGCGGGACCGGTCCCGCGAGGCGAAATCCTAAATTGCGAACACTCCCTTCAACACTAAGTTAACTGTATCCACTATGTGCTCAATACATGTTTCCCTTAAATTATTATAAACTTATAAATCCTAGAAACATTCGCTTCGCCATTTTTCGTCATTTTCTGATTAATTCATTGCCGAACGGTCGACCGAAAGGTTGAGGATCTACTTTCACTAAGGTGAGGGACGAAAGAGGTTGTGAATATTATTATAATCTATCTGAAATTGTGTAGTACCTCGAAATATGCTGAATAGCTTTGGTTAAAATAGAAAAGCATGAATTATAGGTGAAGAAACCTAAAGTCGTTTGGTTAATATTTCTCAATTTGAAACTTAAAAAAACATGAATGCATTCAACAGACGGTTCTGAGGGTTACTATCGGTCAAGGCACCTTGCGTCACCACTAGAGCCCTCCATAATGACCTAAAAAATTACACTATCCAAGATCAAACTTCTTCAGAACTATTAAATTTTCATCAAAACTTATTCCAGTTCGGATGTGTTGTTTTTTTTTTTGACAGAAGAGTTTTGACAGTTTACGCAAAAATAATTGAAAAAATATTCGAAAAAAAATTTAAGTTTTGGGCTCCAAAATATAAATAGCGTATTTCCAGCCAATTTACTTTAATGATTTAATTATTTATATATTTTTACCAAAATGGATAAGTATTATTCATCGAAGTTCTTAAAAATTCATGCCGAGCTCCGCGTGTGTCTCGAAATTATTTCATTACGTTCTATGCTATATAATACATTTATAAAAAGTGGAGTTTAGTCCACGAGTATCACCATTTCGCAAAATTAGATAAAAAAATACCATGGCTATCAATTCGTTAATTAAAAATGTATTCATAAAATCAACACATTCACTAGTAACATAATTAAAAAGTTTGCAAATTGAAACCGATTCAAATCGATTACTACGCTAGTGTAAGTCTGAAGCAATTTAACTACGATTTATATTCCTTTCTCTCTAAATTTACTGTATCGGTCAAAAGAATCAGAACATTATACCTTAAATTGGTTATTTACAGTGATTTTGTTTAATTTTTATTTACATACTTCCTGTTATATCTAACAAACATAGTCGGGATATTTTGAATTTATTTGAAATGTATGTAGATTTTGTATCGATTGAGTCGTCTTTACAACCAATATTGTACAGCATACAGGCATTCAGACAGCTAATAAACACGAGTGCTCCTTAAATATTTACGTAGGCCCTTGTCTTCCCTCTTCAAGGAGCTTATCAAACTGCACAGTTCGCAGTCAGCGCGAGTTCGATTTAACCTAGATATTATTTCTTGTCTAGCACGTGGATCAAAAGTCAGCAATCTCAATATGGTCCATAAAGGACTCTACCGAGAACACATGAGTTGTAGTTACCCGATAAAAAATAATTTGAAAATTTTCAAATATAGATTAACTTTGACAAGTAACTTTTAAGTAAATGTATCAACTAAGTAATCAATTAATTATGCAAATCAATCATTAAAATTGTAATTTAAATGAGAGTCTCCTTGGGATAAAAAGAATAATATAGAAACATTCGGGTTATTATAAAACCTGATTCAAATATTTTCCTGTATAGCCATGAAAACAATTCGCTTGTTTTTGTGATGGTTTCAAGATATTAATTTTCTCAGAATTATGTAAAAAGGGCTTAGAATGAATCCTTCTCCAAAGAGTTCTTAATAAATTTTAATAACTTTTCAGTTCAATGAAATTAATAATACTCAAGTTTCCCTATTCATTATGAACATAAAGCAGAACATGCTGCAAAAGAAAACGATTAGTTTAAATTTATTTCTCTTGAACCAAGTTCTGGGGCTGGGTCATCTTCTGTTTGTAGCAGACCAATGTACTTTTTCTTTAGCTTGCTGAGCACTATCCGCATTTTAATCTTCAATCACACGTCACCTAAAGATGGGTCCTAATGTCATATCCCTCTCATTACTAAGTGGACCTTACGGGCTTGATAAAGATGTTCTCATAACCTCGCTATTTGTTTTGTCTATGATAAAAAAACAAAACATTTTGCTGCTAAAATATTAAATAACTGTAGCGACCACTAACTACATAAGATAAATCACCCTATACTCTATTGAATATATATTGTAAATTGGTTATAATATGTTGTAGATTAATTTATACAAATGTAAATAACATTACCAAACCATAAATCATGCCAGTGTAAATATTGTAAACAATAAAAGACGCAGCTGCTAAACACTAGTCAGAGGCCCTTGAAGGGGGAGTCAGGTAGTGACCCAGGCTTGGGTGGGTCCCGGTCTAGAACAGTATAGGACCCCAGATCATTGGTTGCCGGGGGCTATATATACCCCCTAGTTTTAGCCAATAAATCATTCTACGGCTCTCTGACTGGTACTTTCGGCTGCACTGATGTTTCAAGATTTGGCCTTCTCATTTATGAAAACCTCTACATCACTCTTCCTAACCTCGCTATGATTTAGTCCGACCTCGTCAGACCCCACACTTTCCTAGTGGGATTCTCTGCCTTCGTCCCGCTAAAACTAGCACTTCCTTGGGAGAGACCTCTCCCTCGCGGACGACGGTTGCCGTGGCCCTACAAACTTTACCTAGTAGTATCTCCCACGGCAACCCAGCCTGCCTTTCTCCGGTTCACACTCGTCTTTGGTAACCGGACAGTGTTCACCTACCCTCAGATACCGAGTGTGGGTTCGTGGTCATTCCAAGGCCACACAAACTACTTACCTACCTACCCTGTACCTCTTCTCCTGAACTTAGTGCACTGTCGGGGCACATACCTATCAAATAAGGAGTCAGATAGTACAGTACTAAGACCTATAATGAAGCGATTGTCCAGGTTATAAACTTAATCAACCCTCACTTCGGCACTAGGGCTAGGGTAACTAGCCACCCCCTCGTGACGACCTAACATGAACTAAACTGTATTGTTAGTCATGTGTACGAACACATTGTAGTATGTTTAAAAGATGTGCATGATATCCTCCTTAAACTTTTATAAATCAACAATGAATTCTTACATTCCAGTTAATAATCATGAATAAGGAAATTTCCATTTTTCAAATAAAGATCTTATAGCAACAAAAAATTAATCAATCGTTTGTTGCTACGTTTCGGAGACAACAGACCAAGGCAACATTTACGCACCCAGAAAAAAAACCTTAGGACAATAATATTGTTACAAGTTTGCTAATAGATTTATTTCTTAAAAACAATATTTCACTAAATGGGAATTTTGTGTCTTTTAAATTAAAAAAAAAACACCAAACAAATTAAATCAGTCATTAAAATATTGCCGGGGAAATCCTTTTGTTAATTGATTTTTTTTTTTCAAAACCCCTTATTTCATACATACAGAACGAGGATCAGATACGACAATATGGAATCTTTACACCAATGCACATCGTACTAATTATGTTTTACTGGAGCGTCGCTTTAAAGAATTTTTCTATGCTGGGCTGAGGTACAGAATACTAGGCTTGCAAACATAAAAAGTGACAGAGCCTACCTTAAGAATGAGTTGTGCACATACCAAACTAAATCGAACTAACTAACTTAACTTGATTTTCCCCGAATGTCTGTTGCCATCAATACGGAAATGGGGGCGGGGTCATAGTATTAAACACTGGGTTTATTGTAGTTATTGTCACTCAGTCTGTAGTTGTTTGGGAATTAATTATGATAGTAGGCTATCAAGGGTTATTTGTGTAAAGTTTTGTTTAATATCTTCAGATTAGTCTACATAGTGTCACCCAACACCCTTGACATCTGTTTTGAAGTTATATGCATGTATTTTAATATTTTGACATTTGTGGCTAGATTATAGGTCTATGGGTTCTTTTAATCTCTTCTTATAATTTCTGGCGAGTCAAAATCAAAAGAATTTTGTTTAATATTACCGTCTCTGGTTTTCGCCTCATAGCGAAGCAATCGGAGAGGGAGGTGGGTAGGGATCTGCTGCTTCCAGCCCTTCCACCAGCTTGCTAAGGAAATTGCCTTGAATGTGGGGGGGGGAGCATCTGGGCATAATCTGAATGAATATATTGTTGGAATGCTGATATGAATGGACATAGTACATAAGTATGAATGAAGTCTCTCATCCCCATTAATAATCCTGTACAAGCAAATTGTTATTTTTCATATGAAAATCTTATAAGTAATAATTGTTTGGTTAGCTAATGCTGTGGTACTTATATTTTTTCCAAATAAATACAATTAGTTTGGTGTTGAGGCCATGGGTTTTTTTTTTTAAGTTAGCGCAGTTTCACCTATATAGGCACTTTTCCCCAGGGTTTTAAATTAATTTTCTAGATTACACTTTGCATATACCTCATTTTTATTATAACTTTAAAGTTTGGCAGGATATGGTTGTGTTTATTATTATAATTGGTAAGTTTCAAACTGTAATGATCGTAAAGTTTGAAAGCTGTGGTCATCTTGATTGTCAAGACCCTGTATTAGTTTAGTCCGAAACGAAGCAACAAACGATTGATTGATAAAAGTTAAAGAAGGAGATTATGAACTTATTTTAAACAATTAACGGTTGGACCTTTAAAAGTATCTTATAAATTAGGAAATAAATGACCTAGGAAGAGAATAAACAGTATCGACGCATCCTTACGGGACTCTCGATGACTTTCTTACATAATATACGTACTAACACACACATATTAACTTACAATTGGGTATTCCCACATAAATGTCTATATGGGTATTGAAAAAATAAAACTATTCTAACTATATACATAATACTTTATAATAGTAACTAATATTATATGATTATAATGTTATAAAAATCAACACTCTTTTATTAGTTAGCAGTACGGTCAACATCTCATTTGTTTGAGATAGATAATAACTAAATCATCTTCTTTTGACCATGTTTAGTGAAGTAGCGTAGTTAATGGAGGGGGGACGGAGTTTCAGAAAGATATTGCGATTGTGACGAAGGAATTGCATAGTACTGTAGTTCTGTGGGGTGACATAGGATGTATTTTTGGCAGCGGGTTTGGTGTAAATAAATGCTTTGTGTTTAAATATGGAGATTACCTCTGCCACAAGTGCTGTCCACTAGTTTCTTTTAATTACATTCATCTCCCTGTATCCGAGTTAGTATGGTACTTAGGCTTCCATCTCGACAGCTGACCTGGAACTCTCATATGAGGCTAAAAAGAAAAGAACTAAACAGGCGCTTTGGACAACTGTACAAACTACTTAAAAGGAAATCCCATCTCTCAATTGAGAACAAATCACTAATTTACAAAGTTCTACTTAAGCCAATCTGGACATTCCCTTCCAAGTTCATTCCATAGTAACCTATCCTACCACCCTAATCCCATAGCACAGTCATTGCACTGTACCACTCATGGGAGTCATGGCAATGGCCATTAGTATTTCTCCAATCACGTCCTAAGCGTATATGGCTCTCGCGCTCTTGGTCACCCTCCGCTGGCCCGTATCCGGTGACCATCATTATGTGGATTTGGGAGGTCGCTGGGCTGTTAATACTCGTTATTATATAATGAGCGAATGAATGAATATTGTTAATATGGTATGAATGAAAACATTTATCACATTTACTTATTTCCCAATGAGATAGATTGTAATTGTATCATAAATAAAAAAATAATAACAAAAAAAAATATGGAGAAGAGGTATAAAAGGTTGTTGGGTAAGGAAGAGTTTTTGTTGAGGAATGTACCAAAAATGTACAGAATTACAGGCGAGAACGATCAATGTAGAGCCTCTCCCTTCAAGCCCGGCTAATACAATAACTATAAAAAACAGGGAAATAGAAAACCTGTTGCATCGAGATGGCAAACAAAATAACTGCAAAGATCAAACCAACTATACGATAGTGTGAGCTGATAAGTTTGTCGACCACCACGGGAACTGAACGCCTGGGCAGGCGAGACTCGTCCAAAACATCGCTACAGGAGATAGCATTGTTGTTCCTTCTAATTAAAACTTTTGCTAATCGTGTTCCGAGAAGCCGGCCTGCCCCTATTAGACGCCTAGTTGAGTTATTAGCTACAGTTGTTTATTGAAATTAATGTTCGCCAGCGGTCTATTCCGCGCGACCAGATTTTATGAGCCTTTCGCGGGGAAACTTAATTTGATTTAGGCTTCGAATCCGACCAGCACCGACAGATTTCCGAACTAGCCGAAGTTTTACTACGAAATAATTGGTGAGCTGGAACGCTGAGGTGTTAATTGTATTGTCCTATCACATTAAAGTTTGTGGGAGCTGATCAGTTTTGACAATTAATCAATTTATTGCTTACACATACGTTTTTATTTTGGTTTCAGGGCGAAAAAAAGAAATAGAAGTTAAAAACTAGAGTCCTGAATACTATAATACCTGAAAACTATGATGCTGAAATTTTCACTATGTATTTAGTATTATTGGCTTTTTTAGAACATTATTATGTTTTCAGTATGATATGACGCACTTTGTAATACAATGCTAGCATATTTATGAATCGAATAAGTCGCTCTAAACTATATAGTATTATTGTTGTTAAATTCCTTTATTGTGCTATAATTACAATCTGCCTTTTATAAGGCAATAAGTAATTAAGATAAATGCTCTCATTCATACCATATTTACAATTCATCATTCACTCGCTCATTCATACAATATTTACAGACAGCCCAGAGACCCCCCATATCCACCGCGAAGAGAAAGCGGAGTTAATATTATTATATTGGCATTAACTATATATTGTATACTATTACATCCCAGTTGAAGATTTAATATTATTATTATTTCGTTTTAACGAACTAATCCTTGCACCAATTTAAATGGTTGTGGTCTAGTCGTTATTAATAAAAAAAAAAACTAAACAATAATGAAATTTTTCCCCTAACGAAAGAAGCTAGCACATTCGGTGACTACACCACCATTTTTCAAATTCTCAAATGTACATAAGTGAAGTCTCTCATCCCAATTAATACTCCTGTTCAAGCAAATTGTTATTTTTCAAGTGAAGATCTTATAAGTAGGCACTCATTAGCCCAAAATAATTTTACTTTATTTTTCCCACATTTTTCACACAAAAAAAAAATCTTATAAGTAATCTTTTCTGATATGATTAGATGAATCATAGGGAAATAAAAACGGTAATAACATAATTGATAAGGTACACGTGGCTTGGAGCGAGAACATGAAGTATATTATATGAAGGTTACATCAAGGTTACTAAAAATGGTTACATGATAAGGATTAAAATTATAATAAATAGTTATTAGTTTTAATTATACATAACATTTTCTCACTACCTTCCTGATTCCACCCGCCTCCTTTAGGCATTCCACACCCTATATCCTTCTCGTACATCCTTCAAATGGGGGACTCCCCTTAGTGAAAGGCACTCATTAGCCCAAAATAATTTTCCTTTATTTTTCCCACATCCTATTTTATAAGTTTGAGAGCTAAGGAAAAAAACCCCCCAAAAAACAAAAAAAAACTTATAAGTAATAATTGTCTGGATAGCTGATACAAAAGGTGAGTCCCATCACCTTTATTATTCAGTTTAGTCCAGTCACGTATAATGTATAACATTACACTTGTTTATTCATTATATAATTTCTATAAAATAACAATATCCTTGGTAGACTCTCACTACCTTCCTGACTCCATCCGCTTTTCTAGGCATTCCACACCCCATGTCCTTCTCATACATCCTTCAAATAGGGGTCTCCCCTTAGTGAAAGGCACTTTCCAGCCAAAAATAATTTTCCTTATTTTTCCCACATTCCTATTTATACAAGTTTGAGAGCTTAGAAAAAAAAAAAATAAAATAACAAAACCTGTATATAATGTAGTGATGCTACAGGAATTACAAAATAATTTGTAAATAGATTCACCTGAGGATCTATAATTATATATAATTAGCTGGAAATTCAAAAAAAAAAGCTGATACATGGCATTTATATTTTTTCCAAACAAATACAATTATTTTGGTGTTGAGGCAATGGGTTTTGCACAGTTTCACCTATATACATACCATTTGTCTTCATTGTTTGCAATCAATTTTCTATATTACATTTTGCATATACCTCATTTTATTATATAATTTGACAGGATATGGTTGTGTTTATTATTATTATAATTGATAAGTTTCAAACTGTAATGATCGTGAAATTTAAAAGCTTTGGTTATCTTTACAGACAAGTCACTATAAGTAAATATATACGATCACGTTATGATGTATTCAAATAATTGCCAATTCATATTATACAATTAAATATTGTATCTATTTCAATTCATTATTTTTTTCGCAGGACTTTTCTCTGTTGAAATGATTGTATAAATTTTATTATTGTTTCAGGTAAGTCATACGTTTATCTTTTTCTGGATTGGTAAGTATTAATTTTCATAATACTGTTATTCTTTCTGTTTTATAATTTACCTTAAAATATTATATTCAGTTTAACAAATGCCTCCCTGTAGTGGGTTCCTTACACGTCACCCCTGAAGACTTCATCCGGTGATATTTGACCTGGTCTTCGACCTTGTCAGTAAATATTTCCATCCATTCAGGATGGAAACCTGAGTAGCACATTCAGTGCAGTTAGCTGCTCCAGATTTAGCACAATGGCCACCAATTATTTTTCGCGTAGGTCCTTTTCGAAAATTTATCACAATTTCGTATCCAAAAAAACCTTAAGGCCCAACTCCATCACTATCTCCCTCCACCACGCCGTTAACTACCTTACTAACCAAGGCAACCAACTTTGCTCGGTCAAACTTTTTTTTTTTAATTCAGTTTGTATACTAATAAAATGAAGTTCAAAAAATACCACTTAAAAGTTACTTTTTTTAATCTCCTGAAAAAAAGAAAATCAATAGAAAGTACATATATAAATTCTAAAAAACTACGCACTGAAATTCACTGTGGTTAATGTTCAAATGAAAAAATGGCACGTTTTATTTCGAACAACCTGCCTGGTAGGTGCAACTGATTCTTGACTCCCAGTCAAGGCTTTGATTTTTCCAGTTTGAACTCAATTATTTGTCTCACCATTTGCATTTTATTCTGATTAATAAAAGTTGCTGAAGTCAAATGTGCCCATATTACCTTTACTCTCTGCCGCAAGTTTTGTCCACTATTTTTTTTTTTAAATCCATCCCTCTTTCTGTATCCAAGACAGTATAGTATTTAAACTTCCATCTCAACAGAAAGCTGACATGGAACCCACACACAAGGCTAAAAATACAAGAACTAATAATATACGACTAACATCCTAATAATGTTTACAGAAGATTTTGACACCAGTACAGACTAATTCGAAGGACATCCCACCTCTCAATAGACAATAAATTACTAATTTACAAATTTATACGTAAGCCAATCTGGACATACGTAATAGAACTGTGGGGGACAGCAAAAAATTCGAACATCAAGTGTAACCTTTCAATCAAACGTTTTGAGTACATTTGTTAATACCCCTTATTACGTCAGAAACAAAACCCTTCTTAGCGACTGTAATATATCCTACGTTGTTAAACTCATAGCTTTCAAGTTCATGAAATTTCATAGTAGCCTATCCAACTACCCTAATTCCCTATCACAAACAGTCATTACACAAACGCCACACATCCCTATGATCCTCCTCGGAGACCAAAGTGGAAGTGGCCTCGTGACCTGCTACAAATATATGACGGTGGGAGTCCTGGCAATGGCTAGCTTCCTAATCATGTTATGAGCGTCTGGGGCTCTCGCACTCCTGGTCAGCTTCTACTGGCTCGTATCCAGTGACGCGGTGGGACTTCTCAATATTCGGCTTCCTCCTTCACATGTGAGGGAGGTGACAACCATGTGGATTTGGGAGGTTTATGGGCTGTTTGTAAGTTCTTGATCAAGCGAGTGAATGTAGAACTGTACATATGGCACGGTATCAAATTTTCACTTTTGAGTTACTGGACAAACTGATATAGATTTTTTGATGTCCAATCTAGCTTGGTTGAAATATTCTGTAACATCCTTGTGTAAATCTTCACCTGTAGTAGTTCCTGACGGAGGACTGACTTCTTCAAAAAAACTGATCCCATCTTTTGTCCAGGTATCCATGCTCTCAATTTCCAATATCAGATATCCAATGCTCCATAATCAATTGTGATCTCTCTGTAATATCAAGAGATTCGTTTGTCCCCTAAAGAAACCAATAGTCGAGCATGTTTAATAGTTACATTGTCCTTGTTAATCTTAAACAAAGCATATGGCGTCATATCTTAGGCTTGGGTCAAAGGAATGCATAATGAAGCCACAAAGCATTTTCATTGTTTAATGATCGGTTCATGAATTGTGCCGATAAGTAATTTAAACATGTACTGCACTGATTGGCACGCTTCTGCTGAAATATGTTAATTTTCGGTTATTCACAATTAAGTCACGGTCCGTACGAAACTTGCCGGTAATCCACCATGTGGTGACTGATTCAGGATATAATTAAAATCCAACATAAAACTTCCATAAGCCTATTGGTAGTATTATATTTGCTTCCTTGTGTATTGGCCTTCCGATTTATTTCCGACTGTTTTTGATTGGTTTAAATCTATTATGGAGACTGAAGACGTCTTTTGGGAAAATTAATGCAATCAAATACTAAATCCCCTTTTAAGGATACCCTTCTAATGACTGGAAAGTTCAGCCTTACAAATTAAACATCTGCTTTAACGATAACCTCTCCTCGAAGAAGATTAGCTCAGAAGGGAGAACTTTTGAAAAAAAATTAAATCGTGTCTAATCTTTGCTGGATCTTTATTAAAAATATTAATTAAGAGAAATATTTTGGAAGATCCGATCTGAAAATTAATTTAACTAAGTAACGTTTAATAAAAAAAAAAAAGTTCTTTTGTATTCGAAGATTTTATTTTTTAATATAGCTTTATTATTTTCTGGATTAATTTTTTTTTTTTTTTTTTTTTTTTTTTTTTTTTTTTTTTTTTTTTTTTTTTTCTTAGCTCTCAAACTTATAAAATAGGATGTGGGAAAATTATTTTGGGCTAATGAGTGCCTTTCACTAAGGGGAGTCCTCCATTTGAAGGATGTATGAGAAGGATATAGGGTGTGGAACGCCTAAAGGAGGCGGGTGGTGATAAATTATTATAAATTTATCTTCATATTATATATTTCCTTACAGCAGTAGCCCGACGGGAAGGTCATTTATTTATTTATCGTCTATTGTCCTGACCAAGCAACAAATGAAAAATTGTTTGCTAACTTGATCTTAGATGACTTCCCTCCCAACGGTTCCCAACGCATCCCTATAATCCTCCTTGGTGACTTAAGTGGCAGTGGCATCATGACCTGGAATACGTGACAGTGGTATTCCAGGCAATAGTCAGTTTCTTCAATCATTTCCTGTGTTCACTCCAGTGGAACGTCATTTTGGTTCAAGGTCACATGCCAGTTGGTGGAGTATAGAGTCAAGACAAAGGCTAGTCGACGTCTGAGTCATCTGTGTTGTAGCCATCTTGACCTTATTCGCGAGGTGTTGTTTTCCTTTTGTATTAACGTTATTATAGAACTTGAAGGTAGTGTCAAGTGGTCATGTGCTGAGCCGCATAAACGAGAAGTACGATGAGCATTGGTGACCGAGGTGATAGATTTCACATTATACAGTCCATTGGTACAGTCTAAATACACTGGGGTGTTGGGCGGTTTTGTGCATTCTGAGTCGGTGGCTCTCGCGCTCTTGGTGGCTGTTGGAGGAGTATGTGGGACTTCCTCTTTAGCAAGGGAGTTTTGTTTGTTAATACTTAACATAAACAAATCGTATGAATTTGAATGAATGAAGAACTGTAAACATGGTTCGAATGAGAACATGGAATTTATACTTATTGTCCAATAAGCTAATTTAGATTGTACTTCCATCCCAATAAAGATTTTTGAAACCTGGAAAGCGCAGCATTTCTGAGTTATTCTCCTCAAATATTTATAAGCTATCTTAAAGTGGCTATCTTACCACGCAAACAAACATTTTTCGTAAATTTTTGTTGTACTTACGTCGTTATGTAAATATTTTTTTATGTTTATCAACAATTTTAATTTAACATGTAATATATGTAATATACCCTGGGAGTATTGGTATGTTTAGGTATTATATTTAATTAATATATATATATTTAATAATAATACTTAATACATATATTTAAAAAATGTATATATACCTTGAGTATATCGTTTAAGTGATCCCACTTTGTGATAAACTTTTCTATAGTTTATAATGCTGAAATAAATATATTAATAATATGTTTCACATTATTATTTTTTGATTTCTTTTCGTTAAAACTGAACCTTTATTAAAATTGGCTGTTGCAATCAACCACCAGTATAATTATATTTATGAGTGGTACATACGGGGCCTCGTGTAGCTTTAAGTTGAAAATCCAATCACAAAGTATCAGATGCAATAAACCAAACTTCCAGTGAGGAAGTTGGGCGTAACCGCCCCAGTCTTCAAAGAAAGCTATATTGCCCCGAGGTAAAGTACTTACAAGTTTATATTCCCCAAAGATAGCTTTAAACTAGTCCAAGAATTTTCAACATTTCTTTATAAATTGGTTTCACTACCGCTGTACGAGGATAAAATACATAGCCGGTGATATATAATTTAGCAATATTAGTTATTGCTTGGAGAAGGTTAGAACATTCATTGCATAATTCCATAACTGTGAACCATTTAATACGGAGATGTAAAAGGAAATTAAAAAGTATTTTTAAAAATTATGTTTTTAGCACCACCTCTGAAAATCTAATATAGGCAGTTTTAATAGGAGTTTTATAATTATTAATATTATAGATTATAATATAGAGATAACACTATAAAGATTAGAGAACGGAGTATCGTATTTGTAGGGACGGACTCATCATCAGCATTTAACCACTCTGAAAATTTTAATGGGATATTTAATATGATGATTAATTTACGGTTAAATGCAATAATAAGAAGTATTCAAGAATTGAGTTTATTATTATATTATATTATTATTATAAATAACGTGAAAAATTTTCTGGTTTGTTTTGTTGATCTTTAATTTCTCTCTCGATAGTATTTAATATTTCAATTCTTAATTATTTCATAGCAGGTCACGAGGCCAATGCCGTTTCAGTCTCCGAGAAGGGTTATAGGGATGAGTGGTGCAGTTCAATGACTGTGCTACGGGATTAGTGTGGTTGGAATTTCATGAACTTGGAAGGGATTAGTTCAAGAATTTAGGGCATATTAAGACCGTTATGAAGGGTTTAGTTACTGACGTAATAAGGAGCATTTACTATTGCTCTCAGGACTTTTGATTGAAAGGATTGGATTCACTTGATGTTCAACTTTTTTGCTGTCCCCCATAGCTCTATTCCATATGTCCAGATTAGCTTGAGTATAATTTTGTAGATTAGTAATTTATTTTCTATTGAGAGATGGGATTTCCTTTGAACTAGAACTACTAGTGGACCTCCGGTACAGTTGTTCAAAGCGTCTGCTTAGTTCTTGTCTTTTTAGCCTCGTATGTGGGTTCCAGGTCAGTCGTTTGTCGAGATGGAAGCCTAAGTGCCGTACTGTCTCGGATAGATGGGGAGGAATATAAATAAAATAAACTAGAGGCCAAAACTTGCTACAGAGGGTTAAGGTAATGTGGGAACATTTTCCTTCATTAACTAATATGGGATGCTCTATCGGGGTCTGGGTGGGATGACAAGACTGCAGTGTCATCTGCAAATGTGGCTTAGAAGGTATTGGGGGTAGAGAGGAAATCAGCGGTGTATAGGTTATAGAAGACGGAACCCAGGACACTGCCCTGTAGAACTCCTGTTTTTATGGCATAGTAGTTAGAATATTCTAATCCACAGCGGACTTGGAAGAAGCGGTTTGAAAGGTAGTCTTTGGCAAATATCTTTTGAGCTTGTAGAGCAAACCTGCGTGCCAAACCCCGTTGAATGCTTGAGCTATATCAATGAAGGTAGCAGTGCAAAATTTATACTGTTTGGTTTAATACTGGTTTAATACTGTTTGGTTTCAAGGGCTGAGGAGATGTAATCAACAACGCGAAGGCCTTGTTGAGCAGTGGAATGTTGTTGGCGGAAACCAAACTGGTGTGTGGGAAAAAGTTTTTTGGATTCAACAATTGGAAGTAAAAGTTTTAATAGGAGTTTCTCAAATATTTTTGAGAGGATAGGGATTAGGCTAATTGGACGATAAGATGAGGCGTCATTGGGTGGTTTACCGGGTTTGGCGAATAGGACAATAATGGAGTGTTTCCAGAGGAGAGGAAAGTGCGTCGTTCGGATAATGCAATTTTATATGTAGGTTAGGAAGATTATGGCTTTAGGAGGAAGCTGTTTGAGAATTTGAGGAGTAAGGAGATTATATCCAGGGGATTTTCGGTAAGGTAAGTTTTTCAGAAGGTATTTGACCTCAGAGGGGTTAACGGATTTTGGCGGAAGTGAGAGAGGTATAGGTGAAGTGAGGAAATATTTAATAGTTGTGCTGTGAGTATGGTTTTGATGAGAAAGGTGAGCTGTGAAAGTATGGGTAAGATGCACAGCAAATTCTTCCAACCTATTCCTATCCGAAGTCGCCCAGGACCCATCATCACGACGGAGTGAGTGTAAAACAGGATGATACTTTATGATTTTTTTTTGTTACATTCCACAAGGAGTTATCACTGGTAGACAGAGAGGAGAGGTGGGAATTGAAAGAATCGGAACGGAAGGATGCCAATAGCCGCTTTACCGATCGGCAGTACCGGGATCTTTGCCACACTGTTCTGATGAGGCGTTTGGATGCCTTTCAAGCCGACCTCTAGACCAGAGTAGTGAAAGAATGCACTGGATCGTCTAGGTCTTGGGATGTTTTCAGGGACACTTTGAGGTCTACGGAATCTGTAAGAAGTGGTGCCAGTCAATTGGGCCCCTAATAAATGAAGGAGGAGGCACTTTGTGAATTGGTCTGAGGGAAATGGTTAATAATAAAGGACTATGATTGGAGGAGAGGTTATCACGTGAGTGAATAGTTTAGTGTTCTTAAACTATTGTTGAAGAAGAAGTCAAGGAGATCTGTCAGGAAAGATCGTGGAACAATGTTTCCGTGTGAGTGCAGACAGCAAAGCACGTCATCGTGTATTCGTGGATCTTGACCCCCAATGTTGGTGCTTCGCATTAAAGTCGCCCCCCACAAGGAAACGATGTTCGATGGAGTCTAGAAAGGAGATGAATTGGGAATCGGAAATGGATTTATTGGGAGGGCAGTAAGTACACTGACACTAGAGTGAGGGGGAAAGTAAAGGTGTTGATTGACACTTCAATAGATTGAAGGAAATCATGTGCTACTAAAGGAACGGTGATGGAAAATTTCTTACTTATTTAAGCCAAAAGAAAAATTCCAAAAAATAAACATGTGGGAGCGAACGTATTTAATGACATAAAAACACATAGAGATTTTAATATATGAATTTTACAGTTAAACACAATTGTTGAATTGATCTGTGAAAAACAGAATGAAGTGTTTTTGATCGAAATACCAAATTTTCGTTTGACAATCATTTGAGAATTTTTTATTATTTAATGACCACGTTTAATTTACTTTAAGACATTTGGGTTGTAGTTTGGTTCTTTTTTAAGGTAAGGCATGAGTTTTTCGCCGGGCTCAGAAAAGAAGAACTAATGAATAAATTAATAATGCTTATGATGATGTATTTGGTAAAAGAGGTGGTAAAAAGGCTGAAATTTACCATTTGGAAGGAAATGAGAATTGAGGAAAGAAAGGAAGGGTTAGCTGCATAAAAACCGCTTTGGAAACTGTTGGAATGGCACAAAAAAAAAACACATAGACATTAACAAATAACTGTAACTCTTCGTCCACTATTTATCTCAAGAACGTGGTCGCAAAAGCATGGCGACCTATCAGAAACTATTAGATTCAATGCCTCCTTGCTTGTCAGTCAAATATCGTTTATTAACTTTCTATATCAGTATTTCTTGATAACCAAAAAATTCCCAAAGCTGGCTGAGTCTATAATAATCAATAACCATTTCTACTGTCAATAGAGCTAAGGTTGAATCAGCTGTATCAAGTCCAAATGCGTACCGGAAGGCTGAAGAAGAAGGTGAAAAAAAATAAATAGAAATAAACATCTTTGAAAGATTGATTATCATCCGTTGTCACAGAATCTAAGAAAAATCAAATAGTCAGCATTGCAAGGGAGTATTTCTCTCTTAATGATCTGATTGCTCATCATAGCTGTAGACACATTTATGAAGGTACGCTAAAACCCAGTCGAAAAAACTTAATCTTATACGTTAAAACCTTCGTAAAATCACCTCAATATATACATATAATAATAAAAAAAGTAATTAGCTGATATAATATATAAATACCAAAGAAACGCAAGTCAGTTTATAAATTGAAGCATCTTGTTTCCTATTTTATTTGTTCGTCGGTAAGTCCGATGATTCAATTACAGTGCACTTTATTGAAATTTTCTTTATTTCGTAGTATATTTATTGTTCAATAATTTAAACATTACCGATCGCTATGAACAGGAGTACGTCCTTCTGGCAAGGACAGGCGTGAACTAACCTTTCCCTCTTCAACGCCACCTGGCTCACTCTCATTGGCCAAAGGTCACTTCTTCGGAATTTGAAATTAAAATTATAGGTGGCAAATTTTGGAAAATCGAAAATCCAGGACATCTTAATACATTAAACAACTTGTTTCAGATTAATTATTTTTCACAGGCTTTCCATAATTGTAGATTAATTAATAAAAATAAATAGTAATATAGTATTCTAATAAATGTCAGACCGATTGCATGATGGCTCAGTTGACGGAGCAGGAAGTCACGGAAGCATAACATAGTTTTTATTGGTTAATAATACATACTCGGAAAACAAAAACGTTTTTCACCCTGTTTTTCGAATTGTTTTTAACTTAGTGTAGTATTACAAATGCGTCGGTTTCCGGTAGGTGGGAGACAATCAGTATTCAAATGATGCCTTCTCTGAGAGGGATCCAATGAGCTCTGCAACTCTCTCAGAACTCAATACCGTCTCGGCGGATTTCTATCTCCATGTTAGTGCGACATACGTTTCACGTGTGACCTACTCTTCAACTAATGTCGGGAAACCTCGAGGTAATCTCAGCACCAAGTTTCGAAGGAGGACGAGAGGGGGGGGGGGGTGAAAAGTTCCACCGAACATAAGACTACTATATAGCGCGTGTTTTGTAATGGAGAGAGGATGTAACTCGAGGAACGCTAATGGGCTGAAATATCAATCATCCAAAAGTCAACTTACAGCTCTCTGCTTGCCTACGTTTTAATGCTACATTTATTAAAAAATATCCTCAAAATAAGGGATATATCTATAAAAAAATGATACATAAACAAAAGCTTATGAAATACATGAGCCCTGGAATGGATCTTCGCTGGCCATGTACTCAGGTGTCACTCTGTCTGGGCTGTCGTCAAGAATAGCGTTGAAACAAGCGCATCTATTATACACTTTTTTTCTTCAAGCAACAAAATTTACAAAAGAAAGCTACATACAACAGCTTATAGTTTTTTTTTTTAGTACAAACTCAACAACCCCACAAATAAAATAAGTTTATTATAAAAATAGTACCTGAGTAAAACGTGGAATACAAATGAAGAATACTTACAATGATCAAGTACACAAAATGATACCCGCGAAATATTATTTGGAAGAGTATATATTCCTACCCGAAACTACCCACCTTTGGAGGACCAGGAATTCAACATGAATTCTCCTGAATTTTTCGCTCAAGTAGGCTAGTAACTAACAGGCCATAGAGTGTTTTAATTTTTTCAAGCTTAAATACGCGAAAGAATGTAGTTATTTATAATTTAAAAAGGGCAGATGAATTTTGAAAAATAGTTTTTCATCTTCAGGATCTAAGGATTTTTACTAGTTATTTTTTTTTTTTTTTTCCCCTAAGCTCTCTAGTTAGAATTTGAGGATGAGGGAGAAATGTAAAATATTTAGGGTGATCGGATCCTTGTACTAGGATGACCTGCTTGAAGGTGGTGTGAGAGGAGTAAGGAGTGTGGGAATCCTTGGTGGAGGTTGATTGTTACGGTACAGTGGTGAGAGTCCACTGGTGGCTGGGCCTAGAGTCTTCTCTGCAGTCGTAGTTAGTGAGGGTGCATCTTAGAGGCTTGTTGTTGGTGGGCCAAGCGCCATGATGTCAACCATTTCTTCTGCTTTACTCGATCTTGTGAGTTGCCATCTTGCCGGTAGCGGTGGTAGTGTCATGTCTCGGAAGAGAGGGTTTAGACTGTGCTTCATCGAGTCGAAGAACTTGATGTGACGTCGTCTGATGGCTTCGGTGATGGTGGGGAGCTCGAACTTTTCGTGCATGTCGGAAGCCTTCATTTCACGAAAACTAGTTAATTCACTTACTCTTTCCTAATGTGTTGTTTGGAATTATTACATTTCGTGAGTTGCTGGACTTTTTACCCATTGTTGCGAAAATCCGTTACCTTTTCGCAATCATTAAGAGACTATTTAAAATTTACATTCGTTTATTGATTTACTTTCAAATTTGTCTCATTCTTATGCAATGTAGTGTATTTTGTATAATTGATGATTGTAAATATTCTTCATTTGTGTTCCACTTTTTTCTCAGGTACTATTTTTATAATAAACTTAATTTATTTTTTGGTTTATTGAGTTTATACTAAAAATAAAAAAACTGTTGTATGTATCATGCTGTTGTTAATTTTGCTGGTTAAAGAGAAAACCTGTATATCAGATGCCCTTGCCTCTACGCTATTTCTGACGACATGGATAAGGGCTTCAGAATGCTATAATGATGTAGCTCAAATTGTGGCTATGCCACTATTTTTTTTGTTCAATCAATGATTGAAAGTTTATAATGTGTTAAGGTACAGTAATTTTTATTTTACATTTTTATTCCAGTATTTTTTTAATTCATTAAAAAGACAATGTTAGTTCCGGCCTTTTATTTACTGAATCTTGCTCGCTTTGATTGAAATTAATGACACAAAGTATATTGTACATATTGCCTATATGTTTCTACATACTAATAGAGAGTAATAGAAAAACAGCAATTGCAAGTGTTATGATTTAACCTGGCTTTTAGCGTTGACTGGGGTGGGCTTATAAGAGGTTATAACGCCTGAATTAGCAATGGTTGGAAGTGCTAATGGACGTTGAATCAATTCTCAGCTCCACGCTAACGTCGGTTATAATTAAATTCAACAGAAATGCCATTTAATTAAAAGGCATTACCATTGGGTTGCGGTGAGCCTCAGACCTGGCCCAATCCAGTGGTCCGGAGCAAGTGAACGGTCGTCTTCGCCAGCTTTTGATAAAAATCCTCTGAATTGTTTAACATAATAGATGGAAACTGGGTTTTCATTTACACAGTGGAGAACGGGAGATGAATTTTTCTCTGAGATTTAGCCCGGGTCAGAGATGGAGGGAAGTTGATTTGTAGAATGAACCATGCGAGAGGGCAGACTAAATCTAATATGAGGCAAGGGTTGCCGAAATTCATTTTTTAACAGGCGACCTCTAGGGAGGGAGGACTTAAGCCACTGAAATTCTCGTTTTTCTAAGTTTTTTTACCCGTTTATTTTGTTTGTACCTACATTTCTCATATTTTGTTACGTTAAGATTAAAAATATTGTTCGGCATAATATGTTTAGACAGAATGGTTAGAAAGTAAACTTAGGAATCGATAAGGATCCAAAAGGAGTTAGTTTTAGTAACCAAAATAAGTTACGATAGTTATCCGAAAGCAGATAACACGACTTACCTCAGCAGGAGTTACTTTGCAGCTTAAACCAACGAAGCTCTAATAAATCCTGACAAATCGGATTGTGGTTCGCACCGAGGAAAGCTCTTTTCACCAAGTATTAGCGTAGCATCCATAAACCTCCGGTACCCAAATTAATTCCAGACTTGACTTAACTTTGAAGAGGAGGCCATAAACATAATAAATAATTACCGGCTTATTTTATGTTAAGATTGTTGAGTGACAGGGTAATCCAAGTCATGTCATAACATGTTGAATCCTCTCATCGTATTTATAATCCCTGAAAATATTGCTGAAAGTACAGCTCCGACCACTTCTTCAAATGAATTGTGAATGTTTCTCCAAATGAATAACATGTTATCTTCGGCGAAGGTTAGCAGTAGAGAAAGGAATGTAATATTTAAAACAGAAATAGATATTGTCTTGTGGCCAACTCTGTTAGCATGTATGTATATCAGTATTTTTTATTTTATCTTTCATCTTTACAATCCGGCTTACCTCGAGACATATTAAAATCCTCATATTACTAACTTTAGTAAGAAAAAAATGCCTTTACATTTTTTTTTTGTTATATTTGCCATGCACGTAATTATAGAATGTAAAAATTTACAGATGAATAAGCCATATCTATTTATTTGGCGAATGCCATCAATCGTATCATAAAATACACTGCAAAATAATGAAGCTTTATAAACCTAGCTTTAACCCAAAAAAGAAACAGCTTTATTATTTTTGTTAGTTCCTCTGAATAATAAGAATCTTAACTAATGAATATACAATCTCAGATACATCACCATAAACTTAGGTTTTAAGGGAGGCCTGACTAAAGGGTTGCGTGTACTGCAGCAGCCAGCTCAAGGCTACGACTTTTACAAGCACCGGTGTAAATCACAGTCTAGAAGGATACATGCTTCGGCTCTCCTGGTTTTATTTGAAGGGTACTCCTCTCCACGTCCTGTTTCCAGGAAAGGATCTAGGTAAGTCTTGCCGGACTGTGCCCCATTTATCT
The DNA here is from genome assembly GCA_930367205.1 of Acanthosoma haemorrhoidale. Taxonomy (NCBI): domain Eukaryota; kingdom Metazoa; phylum Arthropoda; class Insecta; order Hemiptera; family Acanthosomatidae; genus Acanthosoma; species Acanthosoma haemorrhoidale. Next base: position 82,081,202 of record OV884014.1, on the reverse strand, counting down.
CAAAAATATAAACTTGCATCTTAACTTAATTGCATGTCATAAAATAATATATCTTTCAGAGTAAACAAACAACAAATAATTAAATGAAATAGAAGCAGCTGTGATATGGCGATATATGTGTCCCCATATCTTATGAAGAATTAAGGAATGTTCTTACTTACTTACTTACTTAATTTATAGTTTCGTTAATAATTACCGAGATTGGTGTTGTGATATATTGTTGAAGAAATAGCCGAAGGACCGCGGTGACAAGTGACCTGACTGAGGCACGAGGGTTAAAACAGGTAGATAGCATATGAATATCAGAAATCCCTAAGTAAAATATGGGAGAGTTAACACCTTATTTCCTTCATATAGTTAATTTTTTTATAGACATTGAAAGATTTTCTTGATTGAAAGATCAAACCTTGAATATATATGTGTAAAGAAAGTATACTCTCTTTAATTTTAATTTGCCACCCTGGTTCTACTGACCTCTACTAGATGGAGCTATCAGCAATATTCTAAAAAGTGAGATGATATAGAGAAGGTTATATTAAGTAAGAAAAGTAGTGAATAGAGAAGTGATAGTTATAAATTGTAATTGTCGTTTCTTTGTTTACAGAGAAACGGATTTCAGTTTCTTTCAATAGTTGTCTTACATATATATATACATGGTAGATAAGATATCATCACACTGTTTTGAATAACTAAGATAACTATTAAATGAACTATAAACAGTAGGATAGCAAGAAGGTGGGCTCACTCGACAAAGTCAGTACACATCAGTGTCCTCATCAAAATCAATACACTGGACCTTCCAACAGACCATCTAAGTGAAGGTGAAGCCTCTAGATGACGCGCTTGAGGCGTATTATTGTATATCCGGATCTGCTGATTGGTCCAGCCTGCCACGCTCACATATATCTGGCAAAACAAATAGGGACTGTGAGACCTTATACCCCCTCTGAAATAGCTCTGCACAACTGAAAGGGTTGTCATAACCTTTCTGATGCCGGAGAGGATATAGCTTAGACGAGTCTGGATGGCGGCGGAACTGAGCTGGGGCTGCCTAAGGCTAGTTGGAGTTGATTATGGAAGACAAGAGTGAGTTTTAATTATTAATGGGCCATACCCGTTTTCAGTTGATGTTAATACCAAGCTATATTCAGAGCCAATTAAATTCAATATGCTAGTTCTTTTGAATATACCTATGAAGTTCAATAGTTCCTTCCTTCCATCCTATATATTCTAAACCAATAATACTTTGTCTGATATAATAAAATATATTCATGTTGATATTCTCTATTAGAAAAGAATAATTTATTAAACCAATCTACTATGCATATTCATAATTTCATACGTTGTTTATTTTCTCAATCGATAATGTTTTTCTTTTTAACTAATATAATATTATTAATCGTGGTTTTCACATTTTGTGTTTTTATTTAGTTCTCAAGCACACCTGTTCATATTAATGTTTTATCATGCCAGTAATGTAATAATTATTAGTTGAGGATATTTAATAAATACTAGATGAGAATATAGTTATCACATGAGAATAAATGCTAGACATGCTAAAATACATGATTTGAGTTCTTTATTATTGATTGAAAACATCGAATACATGTTTTTTTATCTATATGCCATGAAATACCTTTGGTGAACGAAATATAAATTATCAATCTCTTATAATAATTATCAATTCTTTTTGTTTTTTTATTCTTTATTATTTTTATTAAGTATTATCAATATTTATAAAGTGCTGAATGTGTTATGATGCTAGTGACTAAAAAGCGGTCAGCCGACATTATGATACCCTTTGGTGTGTAGGTACTTATACAACTGTATTCCTGGTCTACGATTTACATATCGCACAGCTCTAAGGTCACTATGAGCTGATCTTCAGAAATTTATAAATATGGAATAGTGGGTGGATATCTTTCTACTTGTCATAAATTAATTCATGGGGAGTGTAATCTCTACTAAGGCAACAAGGCGTTGATGACCACTTACTTGATCATAGGTCTATAAAATCTAACTGCCATCCCTGCACGCATTCCAGCTTGTGGCACCACTAAAACGTACGCAGCTCATAAAGAAATAGTGTACACGTAGCGCCGGCCAAGTTGTTGTGGCGTACTCCCATCTTGTGACCTCTTTTCTAATTAATTTCTTAAATTTATATGCCTAATCTCGTCTATTTCTTTTAAATATATTTTTGTACACATGTACAACACGTTTTCTCCGATAGACATTCAGCATACTGTCGTCAATTCACGGTCATATTCAGTTCCTAAGGCCCCGCTAGTTTAAAAATCGTATGTGGGTGATTCCAATATTAAGTGCTAGTTTGTTGCCCCGATAAGTTTTTATCCTATGAATGGGCCTTGAAGACTATTTCAATCCAATGTAACTTATACTGAGCACATTTCCAACAACTTAAGCTAACAAATATGCAGGAACTCTGAAATGCTGAAAAGTCATTACCATAACCTGTCCCAGTGTAATTTTTCTTATACATATTATGAACATATGATGAAAATTATCCTGTAACAAATTTTTGAATTTAAAAAATATATATATATATTTTCAAGTACCATAAAAGAGGAGAGAAATGCTAATTCGGGTTGATTAAATATTGGCTAAAAAAAAGTATTCCCATGTTTTAAGTCATTGCCCTAAGTTAACTAAGATTTGTCCTGCCATGATCCGAAATTTTGTGTGCTCTAAAATTTCTTTTAAAAAGGCAACACTGTTGAATATATGGTTATCCAGTGCTATTATATTTAGTGTGAATTAAGTGCTATTTAGAATGCATCCCCATGGAGGAAGGTTCACTTTGAGGTTAGTACACTTTATGTTGTTATAATTATAACAATTTTTGAATGAGTGAAAGTTTGAAATAAATTTCCTTGAATACCTACTACAAGAATCTCCTTAGATTCTCATTGATTCCTTTTTTTGACAGTACTACCCCAATATTAAAGCACAAATGTCTACTCCGTAGCCAAAATTTTGTAAATGATTTTTGTGATGGTAATGACAATTGTGGTTATGAAAATGACACTTATACTCCTCACACAAACTTAGGATTATTTCAAATGCATTGATGTTTATATTTCTTATTTTTTAGCATAAAAATGGGTATACCAAAAAAGCATCTTACTTACCCAGTAAGGCTAAAGGTTAGAAAAAAGCAGCTACGGAAAGGATAGCAAGGAGAAGAAATTATCCTGATTTATCTGAAGAATTCAAAAACTTAGTAATCATTTGTTCTTTTAAGTATATGTAGTTATTTTTGTTGCTAGAATTTTATTTTGTGAGTTATTATTTCAATAAAATTTCAAAATGAGGCCATACATAAAACCTCAAGAAATTTTCAATCAAGCTTTCGAAAAATTATATTTTGGCCATCAAAACTTCAATTTCAGGAACAACAAAACAAAATTACCGTGTTAGTTTGGCCACTAATTCCAAACAATATTACCTAGGTGGGTCGCATTTGGTAGGTTATGAAATATTGTTCAGAGTCCGATAGCATGGAGTCCTTATGAACGAAATATAATTTTTTGTATTAAATGCTTGAAAATTTCTTCTTTTAACTGTCATTCTTCTTGGTTAAGGCCTCAATCCAATTAAATTACAAAGAAAGGTGAAAACCCAATTAAGTGGTACAATGGATGGTTAAGAATATCAAGGGTTTCCTGGAATAGGATAAAATATTACTAAAGGAACAAGATGGAACCTAAAAAGCTCCCGTTTAAATTTTAAATTAGCATATTGGAAAAATAAACTCATTGTGTGGTGCATTATTCAGGCTGCCGAGGTAGATTGAATTTAAAGGATAAGCCGATATAACTTTCCTTTCCTTGTTTACTTTTTATATGCAGAATATTTACAAAATAAGCTAGATAAAAGACTCTAAGCTAGAAGAAAAACTACAATCCGTTCCAGTTAGACAAGTGGTAATTTTAAAAATTGATATCACTGAGACAATATTTACAATATCTCATCCACACTCTTTTGCATGTAGCACTTACATTGAAAGTGTTGCGATTTATTGAAGATTTTCACGCGGCATCATCTTTGTGGGAAGTAATTAATCCCGAATACAAAAATAACGTCAAGAGAAAATGGTTAACGTAGAGCTGGCCAAAAAATATATGTGTTAGTGAGTGAAAAAAATCCACAGTTTAAAAGAAGTTTTTCATCGGGAGAATGACACTTCTTTACCAACTACAAGGCTTACATTGGCATTGGCATACAACCTCCTTCATATCCCTACAAAACATTCAACTCCCTTAAATGAGAAAAGGTTTTCATCTGTTATCAGACCCAAATGTACTCTCCAGATCCTGCCAAAAATTGTTTACAGATACAATGTGAATCAGTTTATTGGCTGACGACATGTCTTTAGACAGGCCCTCTTCATATCTGTCGGGAGTTATCAGCTGTGTGAGTCCCCAAGGTGGGGAGGAGACACCCGCCGCGAGCTAGGGTCGCTACAACCTCTAGCCACCGTCCAGCGAGCGCCTAGAAAGAGATAATATGAGGTGGACCTGTGGTCTTTCACCTCTGCTGGCGGCCTAGTCGGTGGACAGTTTAACTCGTTTTGATCTGACTCCATAAGATCTTAGAAGGTGTGCCCCGACAGTGCACTATGTTCAGGAGTAATAAATCAAATGACCACGAATTCACGCTCGGTATCTAAGGGTAGGCGAAAACCGTCCGGATCCCAAAGGCAATTGTGAACCGGAGAGAAGCAGACTGGATTTCCGTGGACGCTACTAAGTAAAGTTTGTAGGGCCACGGCAACCGTCGTCCGTGAGGGAGAGGTCTCTCCCAAAGAGGTGCTAGTTTTAGCGAGACAAAGGCAGAGATTCCCACTAGGAAGGTGTGGGGTCTGACAAGCCAAGACTAAAACAGCGAGGTTAGGAGAGAGAGATCCAGAGGTAGTTGAATGAGAAGGCCATGGTTTGATTAGACCAGCAAGCGCCAGTGCAGAGAGAGAGAGAGAGCAGTTTTCCAAGGGCCAGTTTGGTACGTTCTAAAAACTGCCTCAAGACAGCCCGGTTATATAGGCAGGCCAGCCGTGATGGGGGGGGGGTGTTCCCCCACCTGCGGCTGTTTCCCCCACTAGCTCCTCCCGTTTTCTTACTGACGTCATAAGCTTTATTATTAAAATATGGAAACATAAGTAGATATTTTCTGGACCGAGAGGAGGGGAACTTCTAATTATTCGTAATTAAGAGGTTTACAATACATAAGCCAACAATAAACTTCACTTGTTTAGGTTACTAGCACAGGTACCTTATCTTACGACAACTTAACTACAAGGAGATGAGGCCATGGTAGCTACATTTGTTCAATTAAACAAATAGTCATGTACTTATGACGGAGAGGTGGGATATCACAAGAGGAGATCATGTATACTGCTAAAATTTCTCATTTTGTAAAAATATATAGCACATAGAAATACTATACATTATTTTTTTTTATTTATTGCTTTAATGGTGAAGTATGCAACAAAAAAGAACTTAAGTGTAAAGCCGAAAACATTATTTTTTCCTTTTGGATAATAAAATATATAAATAACATTAACGTAACGTTGTAATATAATTTCTTGTCATAAAAAATAACCTCCCCGGCGGGGATACTTACCACTATACTTCCGAAGACTTATAAGTTCGTAGAAAATTTCACAAAACCACATATGTTACATTTTGGGTAGTTTAACTTTCAATCTTTCTAAGCAATCTTCTTATTCACAGCACATCTACGATCAATGTTTCACTTACTGAGACATCACCGGGACTGAAATTTAGAACAAGATATATAACAACTTACATTATTTACTTTCATGCTTAATGTTTTTTTAAGAGTAACATAAACCAAGAAATATAATGTAAAGATATTTAATTTACTAAATAAAACAATTGGGAAAACTATAAAAATAGAAAAAAAGTTTAGTTACAAAAATGAGAGAATGATATTGTGTATTTTAGTACCTACCGCCTTGTTAACTTGACTGTAAAAAGCAATTGAAATGCATTAGATGGAAAAGTTATTGAAAATAAAGGAAAATATTAAAACCAAAACCATTTTATGAATCAAATGTCTATAAAACCTACTTCAATGATACAGTTTTTTTCCCTTAACCGCTAGTTTAAATTTGTTAAAAATTAAATTAAATATATGCAAGAATATAATAACGAACTGTGTATGGCTCCTTGTACTGCATTGGAAGCAGTTATTGTTAACCTAACATCTATCTTTGTGTTGTTACAAAGATTGTGTATAATGCTAAAAGGACTGGGTGGTGAGATTCACTACCTAGACTACATACGTTTAAGGCAGTTTAAGGTCCCCAAAACTATGTTAAAAATAACTTACAAACTAACTTAAACACAAAGTGTTCCCACCTCGAATGCTTGCTGCCATCGATAGGGAAACGAAGAGGTGGAAATCTTGTTAAACACGGGGTTTGTTAAATATTGCAGCTAACCCAAGAATTTGACGTGTATACGGCGAATGAACACATCCACCGTAGACAGCTCGAAATCTTCGTGGTACTCACCGTATCTCTGCTGATGAAAATAATTATGTTGGGCCACTTTCATGAGCATCCCGTTTTAAAATTGTTGGACTCGCTTTGCTGTCACTTCAATCCGATTTTGAACATCTATCGATCTACATGATGACTGCGGTGCACCGTACAGCAGAGCAGGCCTAAGTATACTCTTGTATATCATAAACTCGAGTCGCAGAGATAGATTGGGGGAATTCGGTTTTTAAGGCGGCGAGACTTCGTGGGTGTTTGTTTTAATTTCCTAGCAATATTACAACAAAAACGGAGGTGTCGGTCCATGTTTAAACCCAAATCTACAAGGCTATTCGCTGGAGAATTCTGATGTGTTTCTCCAGTGTAAGAAGTGGGCAGGCGCTTATTTCCCACCTGAAAGGAGAAAATTACGCGTGACTTACCCGCGTTTGCAGTGATATTGAGTTCCCCCAACTTATCACTTATCTGGTTACAAGCTGATTCTGCCTGTCGGCGAGCTCTCTTACTGTTCATGCTGCTACTGACACAGCGATGTCGTCATTAAAAGCTGCAACAGTATTTTATTACCGGGCAACATTAATTTCATACATATACGTTGAAAAGTACTGGAGATGGCACGGTTTCTTGAGGTACACCGGACAGGGGCACAACCCCTGCTCACCCCTGCAGCGATCGGTTATTCAGGAACCTATCAATTAGAGCTGCTCCGGGAACTACAGGTTGCAAAGCATTCGGTACAATGTCCCTTGGGACACAGATAATGTGGAAACAAAATTGCTTGTTTTTAAGTGAACAGAACATTGCTACGTTCAGGGAGGTCGTGTAAGATAGGGAAGAAGTATTAACCATATCTGCTTCAATATAAACAACCATTGATACTTTTTTTAAAAGCATAATACCAAAGATCAAAATCATCTAGTGATTTCTTTAAATATTTTATTAATAAAAATCTGAAGGATTATTCATTACTATACATTCAACATCCTCACATTATGGGGCTCCAATATTTTCCATTATCTCTAATACGTTCAGGTATCGATATTACATTGTGAATTAACAATTCATACCCATTTAGATAAGATTCTTGATGATACTAGCATATAAAAATCAATATATATATATTTTTTTTATAGCTCTCCAACTTATAAAAAAAAGGATGTGGGAAAAATAAAAGGAAAATTATTTGGGATTGATGGGTGCCTTTCACTAAGGGGAGTCCTATTTGAAGGATGTATGAGATGGATATGGGGTGTGGGATGCCTTAAGAAGGCGGGTGGGTTCGGGAAGGTAGTGAGAGTCTACCTATGATGGAGCCTAGGGGTTATAGGCATTGGTTTGTAGTCGGCCAGGTTATACCTGGCCCCACCTCTGAAGGGGGCTTCACTGTGTCGAACTATCGGTCGGGAGATCGACCCACCCTGAGCAGGTAGAAGGGGTCGTGGTGCTTCGGTTGAGTCGACCGGGAGATCGACCTCGATCTCTCGGCTGGGTGTTGATCGTTCAGTCCCCATCAGGGTTCTATGAGGCCTATCTGTCTCCAGGCTTTGGCGGTCTAGCAGTGCTTCCATCGGACGGTCATTGGTGGCGGTTGAAGGTCGGAGAATAGTGGGTTGTGGCTGTGACGAAGTGAATCAAAAATTTTGATGTGTCGTCTCTTGATAAAATCTTGGATGGTGAGCACTTCAAATTTTTCGTGGATCTCGTCTGCCTTTATTCGGTCGAAGGGGGTATGTTTGAGGGAGGTGCGGAGAACTCTGTTCTGGAATTGCTGGAGCGTTTTTAGAGTGTTAGGAGTTAGATACTTGAATAGCGGGGTCCCGTACATCAAAGCAGGTCTCAGGACGCTCTGGTAAATCAGCAGCTTGAGGCGTACTGATAAAGCCGGGCTGTGAAGTAGGTGTCCTAGGCTGTAGAACTTTTTCCTAACACTCTTTAACTTCTTGCTGACATAACATGTGTCGTGAACAACAAGTGTCTACCGAGGGTAATCCCAAGGTAGCATAGCTTGTTGCTCACGGAGCACTCTTTGCCGTCTAAAGCGAAGGATTTAGGTAACTTCTTTCTTCCAGATTTATAACTAAATACAATTCTTTGCGTCTTGGCCGGGTTGACTTTGACTCGACGCCGTCAACATCAAAGTCAATAATCAATATCTAAACTAAGCTAAAGTGGATAGCTAGGATTCATTCTCTTTAGTGGGAATGGAAGCTCATTGATAAAATAAACATCTAAAGAATGATTGTTCAACTAAATTTTCTAAATTAGTTTATAACGCTCCCACGTCCTGACTGTTCTCTTTCACTGCTCGAATAGTAGAAAATTTTCAAGCTTGAATCTAATAATTTCCCTCGAGTAGAGCCCTAAAGTTAATTAATGTCTGTTTATGTTTCTAATAGAGGTAGTGGGATAGTAAACGTAAAAGTTATCTGAAACAATAAAACAAATAAAATGTATTGTAAAGTACTTCATCGTCCCTAAATTATCTTCCAACTTCCATTAAGTTTAACGTCAGGCATCAATTACGATGCATAACTAAATAATCTCATCTAATTAATCTGAATTTCAATCTCTCCGCTTAGAGTAAAACCCTGTTTCTCTCTCATTTAGACGTAACATAAATGTTGCACCGGTGTCTGGAAAATTAACTTCGTGTTTGCACAAAATTAACGGAGAATTTAATTCGAAAAGTTTAAGACACGTATTTATTTAAGCAAATTGATCTAGTTAAGTGTAGCTCCATCTGTTCTCGTTTTGTTTTCTGATCTCAAATCTCCTCTACCACCGATTTAACTACATTACATAATGTAAATATGAAAGATCATCGTTGCTATCTTATTTCTCATTAGTTTTTGTTTTTAGGGTGAAGTATTCTAATAAAAATTTATGACTCCGATTGTATCGTGACACTAAAAATTCTCTTACCATTCACATACAATAGTAAAAAAAAAAGAAGGAAATTTATTAACAACACACTATTTGTCAGGAACGGGTAATACACCGGTTCCATGGTGTAATGGTTAACACTCAAGACTCTGAATCCAGCGTTCCAAGTTCAAGTCTCGGTGGACCTGTTTTTTTATTCCCTTCAATTAATACCTGCCACTATTTTATTAATTTTATTAGTTTATTAAATAATTTTTTAAATTATAAATTTATTCTGTTAATTATAAAACTTTCACTTATGACCTAGAAAAGTTGCAATGTCAAAATGAAGCTATTCTTCGAAAATCTACTAATTCGAGAGATAGTTTAAAAAAAATCTAAAAAACTAAAAATAAAATATGTTATATAGAATTGTAATTGTTAAAACACTGTTTACATGTTCCCGTTACTAATGATTAGTTGATACTAATACAATGAGAACAAAATGGACTCCTCCGACTAGAAAATATCAACACAGTACACGGTCCCACGGTGTGATGGTTACTAATTTTCACTCTGAATCCAGCTATCTGAGTTCAAATCCCGTTGGTCCCTGGTTAGTTTTTTCCCCCTCAAAACCAACCTTTGTTTGTCGTCTAATTTTGTTTCATTTTTATTAAATTAGATATGCAATTGAGAATAAACAAACTATATCTAGCTAAAAAGAAATATAAAATTCATAAATTAATTTAATTTCAGTAGTAAACTATTTAACAATCAAAGTAGAATTGATTATAATATATTTTGGTGAAATGTTGACATTTAAATATGTTGATATTTCAGGATTAATTAGAATTTCTTGATGATAAGACTCAATCTAAAAATAGCGCTAGGTAATTAATGTTATTTATTAAATACCATCCATTTACTATATTTAAAAAGTTCAATAGTGACAGGTGATGATTGAGCATGAATCAAATATTAATGGTGATTACTGCGGTAGACTTGAATTGTCTAATATATGGACATTTTCCCCAAACAATTTTTTTACGACGTAAATGAAAGTTCTATAATTAACTAAATAATTATAATTTAAAAAAATTACTAATAAGTAAACAGTACAATAGAGTAGGTATTAATTAAAGAGAATAAAAAAACAGGTCCCACCGAGATTTGAACTCGGATCGCTGGATTCAGAGTCCAGAGTGCTAACCGTTACACCATGGAACCGGTATGGAACTATGTGCCGACAAATAATGTGTTGTATATAAAATTGTCTTATTTCTTATCTCGTAATCTCCTAAGCTTGTCTCAATAAACGTTCCAAAACATTGCCGGACTGACTTTCTTTCGAAGATATTACAATATAGTCTTAAATTATATATATATATTGCTTATGTTTATAACGTTATATAATATATTTTTTATTGGAGATGTAATAATAATTATTTAAAATGTTTAATTTCCGACCGAAACTAGCCATTGCTAATATATACTCTGTAAGACAAAGGCTAGGTAGGAAAACGCGATTTTGTAACTATACAAATATTTTACTAAATATAATTAAAAACTTAATTTTTGCCAACAGTGCATTCAATAGCCTTTTTTTTTGTTATCGCTTGTTTAAAAGTATCAATATTTCTTCTTGCGCTCCCAACAGTGGTTCACCGAAAAAACCGCTTTGCATAATCTTTTGAAGAGAATTGTTATTTTATTTTTATTTTATATTTTTTTGTTATTATATTTTTATTTTACTTTTATCATATTTAAAAAAATTTATTAAGGGGTTTTAGAAAATTTTAGAAAATGTTTTAAATTTTTATTAAAAATTTAGAAAGGGTACCAATTGATTCGGCATTTAATTATGAATCAGTATATCTAAAAATCCTATCATTCACAGGTGTGTCATTTTATTCTTTGAATCGTTGCCAATCACTTTATTACTTATTTTAAGTGTTTTACGTAATTGTTTTCTTAAATAAAACAAATAAGGTCGCTATATTTATAATAAAATATATTTTGGGAGAGTATCTAAAAAAAAAAAAAAAATTCACACAATATTAACATCAATATACAGGCGTCTATTTTTGAATGTTACTTTGAAGAATAATATAAAATGAGTTTAAGTACTTTGCATCAGAAATGCCATCAAAGCGAGCACTAGACAATATTGCGGGGAAATGAGATCAGGCGGATTGGTATAGCTTGGTAAAATATAAAAGAAAGGTACTGAAAATGTAAGAATGTAAGAGCTGACTAATTTTTCATGTGGCTAATTGAAAACTTGTACGCAAAACTAAAATCCCATGCTCATGCTTACGTTCACAAATAAGTTTCTTTACTCAATCAAGCACTTGGTGTGCTTAACAAAAGTTTAAAAAAACGGTGAATATAAAAAGTATTGATTGAGACCAATTTAATAAAATTATTCCTGGATAATTTTAGATACGGTTACAATTGTTAAGGATGATAAGATGATTTGAAAACCAGTAAACTACCTGATATCGGAAAACATTTTGTGCACATGCAAAAAATACTTACATTGGCAAGAAAATTTGTATTGGCAAAATATCAATATTTAAGGGAATTCGAGAATAACTTAGCAATCATCATTTGGTTTTACTACTTGCGAATCGCAAAATCAATAAATATTCGATGGTGGATAAAAACAATACAGTTCTGACTTAAATCCTCTGATCATTAGAGGTTCCATGGTGTAATGGTTAGCACTCTGGACTTTGAATCCAGCGATCCGAGTTCAAATCTCGGTGGAACCTAATTTTTTTTCTCTCAAAACCTGTCTGTTAGTCCAGAGTGCTAACTCATTACTACACCATGGGACCGTGATAAAAAATTATTATTTTTATTTGGTGAAGTATTCATATTTTTTATATTTAGAATGTTTTGTTTGATAATGGGAACATTAAGATAGTGTTTGTGAATGTATTTTTCAGTTGCGTACAATATTAATTATTTTTTATCTATTTGTGTTTCAAAAATTTTAATGTTGATGTATATTATATATTATTGTGTGTGGTGGAATAACGTCATACGAGGTCCCTAAATTTGGGTTGATTACATCAGATCACGTAGGCTTTGCAAAGTATCATCTATTACTATTATTTGTTTGATTTACTCGTTCATAAACAATGCATCGTCATTTTTATTGTTAGTAAAGAAATTACTGCAGCACACCTATTATGAAATTATATTGCAACGAAATCGTTCTAACATTAATTAGCTTTAAAAAATTAAATATATAAATTAATCATTAAACTGTTGACATTTCTGATAATAAAATAAATGAGTAATAATGAACCCCCACCGAAATTCGAACACGGATTACTACACTCAGAATCCAGAGTGCTAACCGTTACACAATGGAACCGTCTATAAATTGTTCAAACTATTTCCTATATTTTAGGATATAATTTGCTTTTGTAGTAAGTCTGTTGTTTTTTAAGCACTTGTCTGATATAAAATGTAACTTCGATACTTTGAGATAATTGATTCACTTCAAATTCTTCAGATAATGATCATGGTAATTACGGTATACAAGATCTTGATTTTACTGAATATGTTGTACAATTTAATTTAATTACATAGTAAATTATTGCTAATTATTTTTATAAAGAATATTGGTTTGCTAACTCATTCTAATCTTGTTTCTTTCCCATTGCATGACAAGATGGCAAATGTACGAAAAAAATAGAGCTTAGTTATTGAACAGTTAATCTTTTTTCAAGTAGTAGAAAAACTGAAATCAACTAAAAAAATATCTGAAAATAAATGTTACTCAGAAGTTAAAATTCCAAATATTTTATTTCTGAATTTTTATAAATTTATTTATGTATTGAAATATTATATATTATACAGTTTTTAATTCTATATGCTTTTGATAATTTGTTTTATCTCAAATGCATATCTAATGCAAAAATAAAACAAGCCTTTCTTCCTTAGTAGAGAGAAAAAACAACCAACACAACCAACCGATTGATATATTAAGAGGGGAAAAAACCAGGTCCCACCGAGATTTGAACTCGGATCGCTGGATTCAAAGTCCACTTAGCAATCATCATTAATATTTGGTTTTACAACTTGCGAATCGCAAAATCAATAAATATTCGATGGTGGATAAAATCAAGACACCTCTGACTAAAATCGACTGACTCTCAGAGGTTCCATGGTGTAATGGTTAGCACTCTGGACTTTGAATCCAGCGATCCGAGTTCAAATCTCGGTGGAACCTAATTTTTTTTCTCTCAAAACCAGTCTGTTAGTCCAGGGTGCTAACCCATTACATTACACCATGGGACCGTGATAAACAAATATTATTTTTATTTGGTGAAGTATTCATATTTTTTATATTTAGAATGTTTTGTTTGATAATGGGAACATTAAGATAGTGTTTGTGAATGTATTTTTCAGTTGCGTACAATATTAATTATTTTTTATCTATTTGTGTTTCAAAAATTTTAATGTTAATGTATATTATGTATTATTGTGTGTGGTAGAATACTAGGTTCATTCATACGAGGTTCCTAATTTTGGGCACCTCAAATGCATAAAACACAACGTTAGAAACATAAACAAATACTGATTAATATATTTGTGGAAAAAAATTCAATTACCATAAAGGTTTTAAAATCGGATCGCAGAGTGTTAACCAGTAAACAAGTAATAGTTTTATTTGACAGTCGGAGGAGTCTTTCTCTTTCTTATGTTTAGAACGTTAAAATTGATAATGAAAACATGTAGACAATGTTTCTGAATGTATTTATCAATTTCATATAACATTAATGATTTTTTTATCTAATGGTGTTTTACAAAGGTAAATATAAATTTATATAAATGTAAATAGCTATTACATATTATTGAGTGGCAGAATATACTCGTACGAGGTGCCACGATGTGAGTTAATTATGTCAGATCACGTAGGCTTTGGAAAGTTCATTCGCATTCAGTATTTGTAAGGACGTAACTGTACAGAGTCCCCTTACCGTAAACTTTCCCTTCGCATTACTAACGCACACTCCAACACAATAATATATCACAACCACTTTCTTAGGTGTTTATTTTTCAGATCATAACCACATATAACTAATAGTTATACTAAATATTGATTTTTTTTAAATTGATTTTGAAGCGTTTAATTTGTGTCCCTTGACGAACAATGATTTCCTATTGCTAAGAAATCTAATAAAGATAAGTCAACAATAATAGTAGAGGTATGCCACTTATTTATTTATTGCACTTAGGCTTAAAATAATAATAAGTCTAAAACATAATATATAGTATACGGGAATATATTTCTGATATTTAGGGTTCGAAACGATAGCTATGCTGATTTCCGTTTAGGGTCCTTCCTTCACCACCAGGTAGACTATTCTTCTCGTCTGCACTATATAGGGCTACACAAGATAAATGATTCTTCATTTACTAAGGGCCTTTGAAAGAAATCAGAAAGTCTCGGTTTCGTATTCTACCGGTATAAATATTAATTTCCTTTCACCAATAAATATTATTATTATGTTTTGCTCTGCATCTTACCCATACTTTCACACCTCACCTTTCTCATCAAAGCCATACTCACAGCACAACTGTGGAAGATTTCCTCACTTCACCTATTCCTCTCTCTCTTCCACCAAAAGCCGTTAACCCCTCTGAGGTTAAATACCTTCTAAAAAACTTACCTTACCGAAAATCCCCTGGATATGATCTCCTTACTCCTCAAATTCTCAAACAACTTCCTCCTAAAGCCATAATCTTCCTAACCTACATATATAATTGCATTATCCGAACGACGCACTTTCCTCTCCTCTGGAAACATTCCATTATTGTCCTATTCACCAAACCCGGTAAACCAACCAATGACGCCTCATCTTATCGTCCAATTAGCCTACTCCCTATCCTCTCAAAAATATTTGAGAAACTCCTACTAAAACGTCTACTTCCAATTGTTGAATCCAAAAACCTTTTTCCCACACACCAGTTTGGTTTCCGCCAACGGAATCCACTGCTCAACAAGGCCTTCGCGTTGTTGATCACATCTCCTCAGCCCTTGAAACCAAACAGTATTGCACTGCTGCCTTTCTTGACATAGCTCAAGCTTTCAACAGGGTTTGGCACACTATTAGTTCTACTTCAAAGGACATCCCATCTCTCAATAGAAAATAAACTACTAATCTACAAAGTTATACTTAAACCAATCTGGACATACGGAATAGAGCTATGGGGGACAGCAAAAAAGTCGAACATCAAGCGTATCCAATCCTTTCAATCAAAAGTCCTGAGAACAATAGTAAATGCCCCTTATTATGTCAGCAACAAAACCCTTCATAACGACCTTAATATACCCTACATTCTAGAACTCATCCCTTCTAAGTTTATGAAATTCCACAGTAGCCTTTCCAACCCCCCTAATCCTGTAGCACAGTCATTGCACTGCGCCACTCATCCCTATAATCCTCCTCGGAGACTGAAACGGCAGTGGCTTCGTGACCTGCTATAAACGCATGACAGCGGGGGCCCTGGCAATGGCCAGTTACTCCAATCATGTCCTGAGCGTCTGTGGCTCTCGCGCTCTTGGTCAGCCTCCACTGGCTAGTATCCGGCGACGCGGCTGACGGAGGAGCGTGGGGGACTTCCCAAGACTCCGCTTTCTCTTCGCATGTGGATTTTGGAGGTCTCTGGGCTGTCTGTAAATATTGTATAAATGAGTGAGTGAATGATGAATTGTAAATATGGTATGAATGAGAGCGTTTATCGCAATTACTGATTGCCTTATAAAAGGCAGATTGTAATTATAGCCCAATAAAGAGTATAGTATATTATTATGTCTTTATTTGAAAAATTATGGCTTGTACAACATTATTACTTGGGGTGTAAGAATTCAATCGTACAATTCACCCGAGCAATCTAGTGAAACGGCCGAAGCAGCATTACTCCCCCACCTCCCTCTCCTCAGACCACAGCCACTCAGGACATGAGTGGGGATGATGGCCGGGACGCCTCAGCATGCATTTCTATTTACAATAGACTGCAAAACAATCGCTGTTTTGATGATGCATGACTGATGACTTCGTGCAGTTTGTTTTCTAATGGGAGGCTACAGATTTTGTTAAGTAATCTGTACAACTGTTGAAACTGTTCAATTCTTGTCTTTTAAGTTTTGTTTCAGAGCTCCAAGTCCGTCTTTTTTGTTTAGAGGAAAACCTAGTTACCTTACAGGATTGGATAAGGCATTGGAATCGAGCGGAAAGATATCCAATAGTTAATTAAAATTTAAACCAGAGATATAATCAGAGCTAGATAATAATTATTAATATACTAGTGCTTTTCCTTCCTCTATTTTGTTGCTGATTTCAAAATGAGTGGAGGCTAATTTTTATTTTCATTAAAAGCTGTAGTAAGTTTTTAATGTCCTAATCCCAGAATAAGGAATTACTTACGTATACTAATTCACGAGGCAGTGTTAATTAATTAAACTGTATAATTATTGGTAGCACCATGCATACTTATTGTAATATTAAATTATTTAATAATATTTCAATTTTCTACCACAAATAATCATTAATGTGTACTGAGATTAGGGGGTATCGTTCATTATGGAGAAGCCTTTCAACACTGATAGCACTTAAAGTTCACAAGTTCAAAAGTCTCCATCCAATATCACAAAAAAAAGGAAAGAAAATGGAAGGGTGTCCAAGAGTCCAAGGACGGCCGGCATTGTAATTCGATTGTAAAGGCAGGATAATGCCTTTCTACATTGAATCTAAATAAGAAAAGTTACCTGAACGGATTTCCATAACCAACCACTGTGATAATGACATTAGGGTTTTACATAGCTTTTTGAATGGGACTTGTTCAGGCATGCTGAACAGGCTGGTATGAAACTTTGTTATGAACTTTTGTGGAATCATCCGACTGGGGACATACTTCACAAAAAAAAAGAAAAAAGAAAAAAAAAAGTGGGGCTTTCTGATAACCCTAAAGGGCTACTCTCAAGGAAAAAAACCTTTTTACTTGTATTCCCACTTTATTGAAATAACCATCTTAAATTCTATAAAAAGCGTTTTTTACGTTCTAGACTTGCATTTTTCTATTTATTTATATTACACTTTAGTTAGGTAGACCTTACTAGCTTACTTTTAAAATTCATAGAGGTCCAACCATCACAATGAAATAAAAACTGATTATCTTTTAGCCCGAAATAATAGAAATTTATCTATTAATAAATAAATATATATATATAAGTTAACGTTCGTGCGAATTAAAACTAAAAAAAAATTGAGAAAGAGGTAATAGAAATGATGAGATCAAACGTTAGTACAAGACTGCTTTGTTCGTAGCTCTTAATACTGCACACATACAATCGGGATGTTTACATCCCAAGGATTTGGTATTAAGACTGTATACCGACAGTCCCCAGGCCTTAACTTGTACATATATATACTTATACATTAAAGAAATGGTTTGAATATAATTTGAAGCCCATCAAATTATAGGATCAACCTTGGATGTATAGGACAATCTCATAAAAACGTAAACATGCAGAAACACATTTCAAAGAAATTTTATTTTACGCAGACTTCAAAATTTGTTTGAGGGCTTGCTGTCTCAGCGTTTAAGGCAAGAGAACACAAGAATGTGTGTGTTAACGCTGGAAAGAGTGCCACGTTTGAGTTGGATTGCGTTAGTACAGACAGTAAAAGCTTGATGACCATCATAAGGCTATTGTTTGCTTTTCCTTTTCTGCTTCGTGCAGTTCTTATTTAAAGTTGCCCCAGCATTTCAGGACGTGAGATTAAACAACAGCATATAAATAATGTTATTAAAATTAAATCCGTGGAACAGCTGACCGTTTTTCGTTTTGACGTTTTTCCCACAATTGGTATGTGACACCGAAGAGATACCTTGATAGGTTTTGGACTTTTACCTCGCAACCATAATTTTAATTTTTTTTTTTCAGATTCACTAATTCTTTGTTCTATAAGCATCTAATCTTTTACCCCCACGAGATTGAAATCACCCCGACCAGACCCACCCTTCATAGAAACTATACTTGTATAAGCCAGGGAATGAACCCAGTTGTCCGTATTTGGAGGTTTAAAACTCAATGTAGATGTAGTGTTGAAATTAGAATATCTAAACGATCTGTAAATTTTTAATTTACGCAATAATTTAATTATTTATTACTACTACCAGTATGATAAGGTACAATGTACTGTATTCTATTAGGGACTCCCTCTCGCCACCACCTCTCCCTGTTTCTGTAGCCACCCCTATTTCACTTCCCCTTCCCTTATTTAATATATCCACCTTCTGATGCTTTCCCGATAATATTACCTTTCCCTCTTGGAATTTTTTTTCATTCATAGCATTGACTACTCCAAAAAAAATCAGCTAGTGGTTCTTTATCCATTGAACGACTAAGTAACGTAAGTAAAATATCTTAGCGTGAACATTGTTGTGGTATCGCGTAACCTGTTATTACTTAATATATGGCATGGAGTCCGACGATCTAAGTCAAGAGGAGCAATTAAAAGGACCTAGTATTTACTAAACGATTCCTTAGCTTATTCAGTTATCTGTTCCCTTCCTATGTTAGCATTAATTTGCATATTTAAGCTAATTGGATTCCTCCTTTCACTAACGTTAAAAGGTAATATTATCGGGAAAGCATCAGAAGGTGGATATATTAAATAAGGGAAGGGGAAGTGAAATAGGGGTGGCTACAGAAGCAGGGAGAGGTGGTGGCGAGAGGGAGTCCCTAATAGAATACAGTACATTGTACCTTATCATACTGGTAGTAGTAATAAATAATTAAATTATTGCGTAAATTAAAAATTTACAGATCGTTTAGATATTCTAATTTCAACACTACATCTACATTGAGTTTTAAACCTCCAAATACGGACAACTGGGTTCATTCCCTGGCTTATACAAGTATAGTTTCTATGAAGGGTGGGTCTGGTCGGGGTGATTTCAATCTCGTGGGGGTAAAAGATTAGATGCTTATAGAACAAAGAATTAGTGAATCTGAAAAAAAAAAATTAAAATCAGTTATCTGTTCCCTTCCTATGTTAGCATTAATTTGCATATTTAAGCTAATTGGATTCCTCCTTTCACTAACGTTAAAAGGTGCAAGTTTATAGGTGTTAATTTTTTTCTATGAACATAGTACATGTGATTGAAATTTGGTTACTATTTGTATCATATTATTATTAAAACTTATAACGACTCCGTTCCAGGGTATACGGATTAGAGGAATACATAATATGCTGATTATGAATTATTAATTATGGAAATAAAAAAGCTAAAAGTGAAATGAAGAAAACAGTGGAATTAACAAATTAAAAAAGTATTATATGAAATATAATACTAAATATAAGCTAATGCTTTATCTAAAATGTATGCTAAATGGTAAGTATACTTTCCCAAGTCTATACAACCTTCCTCGACATGGCTTGTTTTCTTATTGGATAACCATTACAACATTTAATTATTGGATTACATACAAAATTTGTATTCATTGCATATTGTATTATTTAAAAAAAAGGGGGTATTATTTATTTATATATCTTGGGGTGGGTTTGTAAATGATTACTGTATTATTTAACGAAGTTAAATTAAAATGTGTTACGTAAAGTTTCATTATAAATTACAAAGAAGTCAGCAATTTGATTAGTGGAATAGTAGATCAATGATTTTTTTAAATTATTATCATTGATAAGTCTTTGTAGAAAGTAATTCCTAGAGTTGATACAAATTTCATGTAAACAAAATTTAATATTTAGTTGTTTTTTTTTGTTTTTTTCTTAGCTCTCTAATTATAAGATATTTGGGTTGAACGGATCCTTGTACTAGGAGTACCTGCTTGAAGGTGGTGTGAGGGAATTAAGGAGTGTGGGAAGCCTCGGTAGAGGTTGATAGTTGCGGTACAGTGGTGAGAGTCCACTGGTGGCTGGGATTAATATTTAGATGTTCTTTTACATACATAGATATACAGATTAATGAGAGGTTCTTTAAGAAACCCTTTTTTTTAGAAAAATCGTTTATTTAATAATGCAGGTGTCTCTTTTTGGAGTGTTAGCTCTTTCAAATTTATTATGTAAATATACGCTGGTATAAGCAGTAAAATTATTGCATAACGTAATGAATCCTAAGCCGCACGAGAGACCTCATACAAAATTTTTAATTTTACCATACACAAGAACAACGAATTATTTACTTATGTGTCAGTTAATGGTAAATGAAATACGAGTGAGCCAGGTTGCCATGAAAATTTAAACGGGCCTGTGTAATGATTTACCGAAGGACCGCCTTGGGCAAAGGCAAGAGAGTGGTTTTCCCAAAGTAGTGCAAACATCACCTGGCATTTCCTTTCCGTCCGAGTGTTTAATGAACTCGGCCTGGGAGTAAATGTTTGAGATGAGTTGATAAATCACATTTTCTATCTCTGTTTGGAGCAAGTCATCACCAAAACGAATTAATTATATATATTTTGGAATATAATTATAGATATTTTGGAAAACACATAAAATAAAAGTTCCAAATCTATGCGTTTTGTATTACCTTGATTAATCATTTTTATGCCAAATTTGCCCAAGGCAAGCTAACCAATCAAAAGCCACCCACTTCTATTTATGGGAAGATTGATCAAATTAATCGATGTGAATGGGACCATAAATTTGAAACTGTTACTTATATGTACGATTCGAAGGACATTCCATCTCTCAATAGAAAATAAATTATTAATCCACAAAGTTATACCTAAGCCAGATTGGACATACGGAATAGAGCTATGGGGGACATCAAAAAAGTCGAACATCAAGCGTATCCAATCCTTTCAATCAAAAGTCCTGAGAACAATAGTAAATGTCCCTTATTACGTCAGCAACAAAACCCTTCAAAGCTATCTTAATATACCCTAAAGTCTTGAAATCATCCCTTCCAAGTTCATGGAATTCTATAGTAACCAAATAGGGTGGTTCCCCTATCACAGTCATTACACTGCGTCAACCATCCCTATAATCCTCCTCGGTGACTAAAACAGCAGTGGCCTCGTGACCTGTCATAAATAAGTGACAGTGGAGGTCGTGCAGTTTCACCAATCATGTCCTGAGCGTATTTGGCTCTCGCGCTCTTGGTCAGTCTCCACTGCTAGTGACACGGTTGACGGAGGTGCGTAGGGGACTTCACTTCTTCTTTCGCATGCGAGGGAGGTGACAACCATGTGGATTTGGAGGTCTCTTGGCTGTTTGTAAATACTGTATGAATGAGCAAATAAATGAAAATTGTAAATATTGTATGAATGAGATCATTTATCACAATTACTTATTGTCCAATAAGGCAAATTGTAATTTTATCATAATAAAGGTTTTGAATATTATGTACGACGCAACCACAAAAAAGTTATATGACATACAATTAATACGCTTAATTTAATATCTGAGGCTCTAGCTTAATTTTCTACTCGATGGATAGAATAATGTATAGAAAGCAAGGTGTTGATTATCAAAGGAGGACTAGAACAACCTTTATATCATAACACCTGCACTAACGACTTGACCACATTCAGACCTCTGCTCGCGTTTTTTGTAAAAAAAAAATGCATTAAGGTTCCTGGGTGGCGAAGCGAATCTTCGTTAGTAGGGAGTGGCACGGAGTAATTTCCATTCTCATTTAGTAAAATTAATTGTGGCTTTGCAGGCGATTTCACCGGCTATTGTTAACGCTTGTTTTCAACGGTACAAAAATATTCCTGATCGCTAATTTCCACAACAAATAAAATATAAATTATCCAAGCCCTAATAAATGTACCTGAATGAGGAACAAGAACCCATGTGAATAATGGTTAGTAATATGACAAAGCTAAATAATAAATATTATAACTGAAATAGATAAATAATAAACAGTAATTACACAGGATGTAACGTAAATTTTATATCCGAAGTGAGCAAGGAAGAAAAGTTCTTTTGAGCTATAGTCTACTACCGAACAGGGATAAAGTATATTGAGTAATTTTTTTTTTTTTTAAATAATTATTATTAAATGAGGATTAGGCGCTTCTGATGAAAACCACACTAAAATCTAAGTTGTGCCGAGAGGACACAATGTGTTATTTTGGCTGAATAACTCTGAACAAAACCATAAGCAGCAAAGAGTGGGGGATAGTTTAGTACAAAAACAACTGCCTACTACCCTCAGATAAACTGGGATCTGGGGCTCCAGTTATTTATAGCCAAATAAAAAAACATATACGAGTATACTAGTGCTGTGGCCTAAATGCTATAGCAGAAATCTAATCCCAGATCAAGCGAGTCAAACTAAGTGACTTGAATTGAAATAATCGACCCCATAACAGTCCATTTGAAAGCCCAAACAACAAAAATTTAAAAGATTTAATTTCTAAAATTAGATTATTAAAAGTCTATTATTTAAAAAATACTGGAAATGTGGCCTGAATAGCACTATACTTAATTAAAAGGTAATGTTGACGAAGAATGTAACCCTAGTAGGTCTGTAGGCCGTTTTACCTCTCAACCTCAATGTTTTCATATTTAAAATATTGTGTCATGTTTTATATCGAGAATATAGCAAGCATCCTCATGGTGTGGCATGGCTGCCTGAACATCGATCATCTAATGATGCTATTGGTCTACAACCAAAACTATCAGAGCGTAGCTCTCATGTTGCTTTATAGTTATTTTACCATTTCCAGCTCGTATTCTTTGGTTTAATCTCAGAAACTAACCTTCCGTCGTATTTTTCCAAGGTATATATACGTTGTGATTGTATCTCGTTGTTGCCGGTAGTGTCTCGAAGAATTGAATTATTCATTATCCACAGAAACTGATACCTGAAAGCGTGGCGTGGGTATATTAACCACTTAATCGAACGAGATCTTAGCTGTGGTTCCTAAATCCTTACTTAGACACTCTCTTAGAAAGGAAAAAGATAGCCAGAGTTGGCAGGCCATCGATGTAACCCGAAAGACAAGAGTTGGAAGGCTCAGTCTGCCTTAAGAAAAACTGTTGATACAGAGCTGCCGGGCCAGGGAAAGACATGGGGAGGGGTTAAGTGCCTAGTTAAGTATTAGATTGATGGAGTGAATTTTTGTGAGCTAATGTTCCTTAAAGAATCCTAGTACGTGAAAAAAAAAATCTACTAATTATAATACATAAACATGTTCATATGATGTTACTAAAAATTCCTTCTTGAAAGCTTAGAAAGTAATCCAAGAAAAAAGAAAATAATCTAATATGAAGCTGTCTAATACAGAGAAATAATCCATCTAATTGAATCACTGTGGATAGATAGATAGATACGTAAATCTTCCCCATTGCCTTTAACTACGCAGGTATAGCTCGGTTGTTGACAGTAGCGTGGTCAGCTGGGTGAACTGGCCAGTCTAAGTGATGAGACTCAAACCAACCAATAGATAACGTTAAGTACTAAACTTGCATGGGGCATGCGCATTGGCGAGCCCACTATTAAATAGAGGAACTATACTCCAGAGGAGGCCTACGCAGATGCGCCGGCAGGTACACAGAGGCTAGCGGAGAGGTAATTGCGCACTCGACCCCTCGTAGGCACTCGCTAGGAGGGCCTCTTTCAATCACTCTAATGGCTACCGGCCACTTGTCTTTCTCCTTGCTCGCTCGTCCGTGTCTCCCTGCACACTCCTTCTCCCTCCTCACTCAATCTCTGCCCTCACCCCACTCAATAAGTACACTGCGGGTGGTATTATTAGCTGGGTTACTGCGGCTACTCCTTCCTCATTAGGTGTTACTTTTTTCCCCGTTTCAAAGCTTTTCAATTTCAAATAGAAAAACCTCAATATAATCCTGATATTAATAAAACTAGTTGATCCAAGGCTCAATTATCCCGTCATATTTTCCCCAAACGGAATTTATCTATATCAATTATGAACTAATTAGGCCACATTCATATATATTGCACTGCAATTTATAGGATTTCCCCCCCCCCCGCCCTTCCTGAGGCTGAGCTTCAAACGGGCTAAAAAAGAGGGTCCACCGAGATTTGAACTTGGAACGCTTTCATTTTTTACGACGTAAATGAAAGTTCTATAATTTACTAAATAATTATAATTTAAAAAAATTACTAATAAGTAAACAGTACAATAGAGTAGGTATTAATTGAAGAGAATAAAAAATAGGTCCCACCGAGATTTGAACTCGGAACGGAACGCTGGATTCAGAGTCTAGAGTGCTATCCATTACACCATGGAACCGGTGTGTGTATAGGTTTAAACTAAGTTTATTTATTAGACGTAAGAAGATATCAGAGAGTGAGCTTTCTGTGGAAATCCACTGTATAACCCCCATAAATTACCCTGTTCTTCTTCGTATATACAATTTTTCCCTTCATCCAAACTTCATGGAAAAACCTTTACTACAACGCATAAAAAATAATAACCCTACATCACCAAACGATTTTCGTCTGATCTTCAACCTTTCTAACCTCTTGAAAGACTAATTCCATCTCAAATATCTGATTTCCTTGAACAGTCAACCTTCTTGATTCTTTCCAATCTGGTTTCCGTCTCGGTTACTTCCCACAATCTGCAATAGCTAATGTCAGTGGTGACATTCATGCCACTATTGATAAAGAAAACGTACCATCCCAAATTCTCCTAGATTTTTCCAAAGCGTTTGATAACATTGGCCACACATCTTTAAAACCATTAACCTTCTCCAATAGCTCTATCCGTTTGATTCGATCATTTCTCTCCGACCGTTCAAAATCAGTTACTATCCCTAATATATAAATGCTACCCTATACTCTTTTCTCGGGTGTAGCCCAGGGATCGAGTATTTCTCGCTTTCTTTTTAGTTGGTACATAAATGATCCTCCTTAATGTCACTTTTGCGCTGACGAATGATCCTGCATCAGTGTCCTTTATTCTCCTGCCACAGACCGGCAACATACGATAGTTTCTTCCTCGCTCGCTCCACTACCTTCTCCGATTCTCTACTTCCTAATAACCACCATACTTCAGCCTAATGAACCTTCAAAACCCTCCTCCAATACCTCGTTATCATCCATACAGAAGCTTGCTAGTTTGGGAAGCTTTTATTCATTGTGTTAAATATTTATTATGATCATATGCACTATATATTTTCAAACTTATATTTTATTCGTATCTCTTTCTATGGTGTTTATACATGCTTGTGTGATATATAAATAAACCTCTCTGCATTTATTTTCTAAATGTAGTTAATTATTTTTATTATATTATTTTTTTTCTTACCGAGGTTCACTGCTTATTTTAAATTGTCAATTTTTTTTCTTCCCTATTTATGATGTAATAGTTCCTAATTGCCAGATACGAATTATTTTTTTTGCTATCTATTCTAACAGTGTTTCTGGTATGTATATGAGCGTCCTAGGTTCCTCTAGGAATCCAGGGACAAGGAAAGAAAGGATAATGAAATCAATTCTAATCAAAACAATATATAAGGGTTGGGTTATCATATGGTATTAATAACGACCCCTTCTTGAAAGTGTGGGAAAAATACAGACAAATAATCCATATGATTGCTAATTAAGGCCATTAGTTCTTAGAGTGTTAGGAATCCATTTCAGCACTAGCTAGAGGGAAAGAAATTGAATGGTGTACCCTCTCCAGTTCAATTTCTGTCCGATTGGATTCCAAATCAATTTATCTTTTCTCTTGGCAGGTTGGATTTCTTGCCAAGGTACTGTAATTCTAACTTCGATTCTTATAATGAAAACAAACCAAGTCCTTATTCAACGAATAAAATTAAAAATTATCTAACATCGAAAAAATTACAAATTGCATGAATTGATTGATTTGCAAAATAATTTTGAAAGAACTATTTATTTCTAAGTACATAATGAAAAACAACCATAGATCCGAATGTAAACCCATCATATCTCTCTATGTCACCCCGTTAAGTTCCAAGAATTTTAAGTTTTTGCAAATATCTTTTCACTCATCTTTAATGGACTGTAAAATTAATCCCTTTATAATAATAACTATTGATCTCGATCACTAGTACCTAGTACACCCACTACATATTGCTGAGGATGTTCAACAATCTGAAATGTCTGGAAGGAGGGATGGAAGAAGTTCAATGAAATAAATGTTCAAGCTACTTGGTAGACCAAACTGTATATAATAGAAAATATTTTGACTTCTGTAATGTACTGAAAAGAAGTATATATCAAGAAATTTTTTATTATTTACAACAATTTATTAAGATAAAATTACAATCTGCCTTATTAGGCAATAAGTTATTGAGATAAATGTTATCATTCATACCATATTTACAATTCATCATTCACTCGCTCATTTATACAATATTTACAAACAGCCCAGAGGCCCCCCAAGTCCACATGGTTGTCACATCCCTCGCGTGCGAAGGAGGAAGCGGAGTCTTGGGAAGTCCCCCACGCTCCTACGTCAGCCGCGTCACTGGATAAGAGCCAGCGGAGGCTAACCAAGAGCGTGAGAGCCACAGACGCTCAAGACATGATTAGAGAAACTGGCCATTGTCAGGACTCCCACTAACACTTAAATATAGCAGATCACGAGGCCACTGCCGTTTTAATCTACGAGGAGAATTATAGGGATGAGTGGTGCAGTGCAATGACTGTGCTAGGGAATTAGGGTGGTTGGATAGGTTACTATGGAACTTTATGAACTTGGAAGGGATGAGTTCAAGAATATAGGGTATATTCAGATCACTGTGAATGGTTTTGTTGCTGACGTAATATCTCAAGAAATAAAGTTATATTTTGATTTAAGGCAAATAAGTGGTACCTGTTGCCACATATTAGATATGTAAAATTATACAATACAAAACATACCTTAACTTACTTAGCTAAAACCTTACTGAGGTTAAAGTTCGAGGAGAGCGCTCAGGGCTCTAATGGGCTGTAAAGGAGTGTGCTTACGTTATTACCAATGCTCCGTATACAACTATAATTGCAACTGTCCAGCTATGGATTAATGTAGATTATTGAGCTGTACTTTACCTTATTTTAGACCCACAGAGACAAAGAAACCATATCACGCAATTGATTCATAACTATTGTATAATTCTATATATTTCTACGTGTCATTCGGATCGCCACAACAATGTTACACCATCCCTTTGTCATAATCGAAATATCCTCCAGAAACTCAATTCTTTCCTCCATACTCGACGATTTTCATATATTAAAAGTAGAGCGTTAAATTATTTGCAAGTACAAACTAATGAGTAGTAGCGATGATAAAAGCACTTGTGTATATCGTCGAGGCCCTTTTCTGTTTTAAAATAATTTATGGTCAGACAAACCTTTACACCGCTCATATTTTCAAAGGCTTCAGCAACAGTGGAATTTTTTTCCTCAACAATTGGAAGTTATGGCTGTGAAACTTCATCTTTCAGTGGTTCCATTCAGCATCAATAGCTGGACGGTTCAAAGAGACACCGGAACTGGGTCATCTCATCACGTGGTTCACCGGTTTTACAACTTCAGTGTTTTTATTAAAGTTTCACTTCTCATTTTTATCTATTCATCCCTTTTTTTCAGATGAGTGAGTACCCAAATTCGTATCATCGTCCATACAGTTTTTGCTCCCATAAAATCTTTAGATTATAGTTAGAGCAAGGTTAGAGCCGTACCTTAAGAGAGGGGATTTACTTTGAGGTATTATTAGTAAGGTACGATTAGGAGCGATGGTCTTCCGTTAATCTGTCTGAAATTTCAAAGGTATATTTCTCAACAGTTAGAAGCTGAATATGTTTTAGTTAAAATACAATTGCTGTTGATTTAGAAATAAACAGGTATTTGAGACAACTTTTGGATTGTTAAAGATCTAACAATATAAATAAATAAGTTTCATACCCGCGCTAGTTCCTATTAGTGCGAATAATTTTCCAATTTAAAATTATCGATACAACAAAAAAACATGCAAACGTAACGTAAACTATAGCCCACTTGGTATATCTAAAGATCTAATGTAATCTCTTACCAGTGGCAGTCATGAATAGAAATGATATTTAGGAAACCACTTTGATAATCACTGCGATCTAACTGATACTTAAAGAACTTTTGTGTTGCCTCATGGTCTACTTGCAAAGATAAGATAAGTAAGAAATGGCTTGTCCGAGTGGCTAAGAAGAGATTGTTACCTCTTTGACAATCCAAAATTTGTCTCGAATGCCTGCTTATTTCAAAATCAACCGCAATTGTAATTAAAACATATTCAGTTTCGAACTGTTGAGAAATATACCTTTGAAATTTCAGACGGGCCAAGAGCCAAAAAAAAATCCATACCTTATTGACCCTGCTTATTCCTCTCAATTATCAACAGGAGTTTTCAAAAACTATTCAAACCTGCTTCTATTAGACGCGTTTCGTTTGATTCTAAAACATCATTAATGGCTGGGCTCTAAATACGCTCCTAGTAGGTTTTAATAAGATACTTGAATTTTCATGTCAATATTACAAATTTTTTTGTTTAAAAGGTTATTTTTACGAATAAAACTAAATATGTTTTGTAAAAAAATATTGAATAGTTTTTTTTGTTTAGGATAACTTAATATAAATTTATAAAAATAACGCGAAGAACGGTCCTGAACACAGACATCTATCGATATTGCACTTTCTCTTACAATGTTAACTTTGTAAATATATTGGAACAAACTATCCATGACGTATTAAGAAATAAAGGAAAACTGACGGCAGATCCAATAGTCGGCAGCCCAACAGCCGCAGTGCACTAACGGGAATAGACTCAGACTTGTAACAGCCTAGCTGGTGCCTGAAAAGGCTTAAAGTAACTTTTACAACACTTTGGTGGCATGGAATAAATGTTGTTTTTGATAGAGGAAGCAAGAATATAGCTGGACTTATAAACCTAGAAACCA
The DNA here is from genome assembly GCA_930367205.1 of Acanthosoma haemorrhoidale. Taxonomy (NCBI): domain Eukaryota; kingdom Metazoa; phylum Arthropoda; class Insecta; order Hemiptera; family Acanthosomatidae; genus Acanthosoma; species Acanthosoma haemorrhoidale. Next base: position 82,051,883 of record OV884014.1, on the reverse strand, counting down.
GAGAGACACTAACCCACGGGTTAAGGTCCTATACCTAGGGTCAACGGAGGGGACAGGTAAAGCTATAAAAACAATCAGACAGAAAATCGATTTGACACAGTACCAGACTAGTGCAGCAGGTATTCCCTCCAGGCATAAAAGGTAAAATAAGTTAACAATAATTATTATTGAATTAATTGATGTTATTTACGTTAAATTCGAATTCCGGAAAAAGGACATTATCGATCGTTATATTAGATTAATTCGTAAGTACGCCTCAACATACGAGTATGTATTGTGGAGTACTTGTATGAAACCTTATTTTGGGAAGCTAAACTGATGGTTTGTGCACTCAATGTCTATTCAAAGCTTAATTTCTTATGCCTATAATGTCTGGAGAGTATCCCTGGATATTCAATAATATTGTAATTTATTATTCTCAAAAAAATAATTTTATGTAGTTACCAAACATAACTAACAATTAAAAATCGATAATATATAATAATAAACAGCAGTTTTATTATGATTTTATGGTTGATTCTATGAGCTCAATATTTCTATTAACTTAATTGTTGTTAATAGTCAAGGCTGCTTAATGCATTAGCATTGAGACGATAAATCAGACAGGAATGGTAGGTGGGAGCAGAAAGACTAACCAAGGCTGATAAAGACAAGACTGAGTGGTTTGTTTTGTTCCTGATTCTCTTTTTATTTATTTATTAAAGTAATAAAACATATACATTGGTTGTAATAGGCTTCCTCTTCTGCATTATGGCTGTATTTTAAGGAGAATCAATCGAAATTGTCGTTGAAGGTAAACATTTTAAAAAATAAAACAGAAACGGTAATGATCCATCCGTTTAGGTATCATTGCTAAAACATTTTCTTTTTTATTCTTTTAACTTATTTTTAGTTGTAATTAAGTTTTTTTTTTAAACTTATGTTTAAAATCTAACGTTCTACAGCTCACAACTTTTGCAGGGTGCAGGGGCCGTCACACCTCCATAGCATTGACTACTAGTTAAGCATGGATTCAATAATACAGGAGGCAGACACGAAGTCCTAAATCGATTTTGGCTGAGCCAGAAAAGCGCCATAGGGTTGGAATAATCGCCTTGGTTGAAGTGCTCCGCCATTTCCTGTTCCCCGGCAAGGGTCTTTATCTCTTCGAGTCCCTTATTGCTGCCCTTTCTACATCAAACAGCACTAATTAGAAATTACTCTGTCTAGATAAGCCACAACTATTGTCCTTTGTGCCGTCATTTATTGTCTTGTTGTAGTAGCACGAATTTCAGGAAGTGAAATTAGCTACAAAGCCCAAAAGCGAACATTTAAGCTCGCTCAGAAGGATCATCTTTGTCCCGTCGGACTCACCACTCTGTTAAGCTATGAGAATGACTTTATTCATTTTAATTTTGAATATTGAAATATTGATATAGTGAACATTGAATTTTGGCCATTTGAGTTTTGGAACTAATGTAATAAATACCCTGTCGGGTCGTCACGAGGGGGGGGGGGGGGGTGAAAAGTTACCCTAGCCCTGGTGACGAAGTGAGGGTTGACTAAGTTTATAACCTGGACAATCGTTTCATGACGGCTTTACTATCTGACTCCATTTTTGATAGGTATGTGCCCTGACAATGCACTATGTTCAGGAGAAGAAGTATAGGGTAAGTAGTGTAGGTAGTTTGTGTGGTCTTGGAATGACCACGAATTCACACTCGGTATCTGAGGGTAGGCGAAATCCGTCCGGATCCCAAAGGCGAGTGTGAACCGGAGAGAGGCAGACTGAATCGCCGCGGGGAACACTGCTTGGTAAGTTTGCAGGGCCACGACAACCGTTGTCCACCAGGGCGAGGTCTCTCCCAAGGAGGTGCTAGATTTAGCGAGACAAAGGCAGAGATTCCCACTAGGAAGGTGTGGGGTCTGACAACGCCGGACTAAAACGTAGCAAGGTGAGGAGAGAAAGAGATCCAGAGGTTTTTCATATGGAAGAAGACCAAATTCTTGAATACCGTCACAGCTGCAAGTCAAGTAGCTTTGCTAGGAGGAGAATGAATTACAGCCCAAGATCTGCCCCTATTTATAGTTAGTGGTGGCTCGTTAGGCCCAATCATTTCCCTCGTTATTGTATCCAATAAGATCCCAGTATGCGGTCGGGCTTTGTGTAGGCAGCCAAAGGGCTGACCCGGCAGGGTCGTTTTCTACCTGATGTGGGGTAACGGTTACACAGCTTGCAGCTGTGAACTCTTTATTGTTTACACATTTACAATGACTTATTTATGTTATTTACATTTGTTTAAATTAATTTACAATATATATACAATAGAATATTAGTTAGCGGTCGCTACATACCCCAAGAACAGTATTTTGGTTCCCTGAGCCTCTGTACAATGCCATAAACTGGAATTTAAATGAAAATGTACTTATGTTACTGGAACCTTACAATTAACCAATCTCTTATTCAACAGGTAGACAATTTACACGACTAAGTAAAATACTGTTATTAAATTGAAACTTTTTCAAATTGTACCAACAACCCTTTTTCTACCTTGATCTGAATACTTAGTACTTATTTGAACTTCATTTATAAATGTTAGCTCATAGCTAGGCAAAAGCTCTGAAACGATTAACAACGCTAAATCTGTATATTGTTCAGGATACTATTATGAGCTTTGAAAATCACACTATCCTGTGTTTTTTCAACTAGCATAATTTTTTTCGATTCGGATGTAAAGAATTTATTGATTCCCGGAGTAATGTCAAAACTCTAAGCCTTATATCTACGATGTCTAAATTATTAAAAATTTAAAATGTGATTTGTTTAGAGTTTAACCGGCATTCCAACTTATCCGAAACAAAGAGTTCTTTATACACAACACCACCTAACCATTTCTGTACTACAGAAAACCATTTCTTAACCTTATCATCGAATGTATTTACGGTTATTATCAGTGTAATTTTGTGGAATAAACGCCTTGGGGCCATGAGGTAGTTTATCGGTCAGAGCTGTTTATAAATCCACGCTTCAACTAATTATTATATAGGCCAAATAAATAGATATATATTGTGTATACTGGTTGTGGATTAAGTTCATACTCATGAACGTCTACCACCAAATTATTATTTCTATTTAAATACACTATCACCTTCAACAGCTCAGGCTGCCATTTTCGATTTTATATACATATATTCAATTTATTACTTCATTAAAGCACATATGAATTTTAAGTGACATGAGAGAAAGTATTTTAATGATTACAATAATGTCGGTTGCATTTTTGGTAATATAATTGTTAAAATTTACTAAATAATATTTTGGATGACATTGTTTTGTCTTATCATGTTTAGATTTTACCTACATTATGTCAAACAAATTAAGAAAGCTTCAATAAATAGGAATAAATCACAAATTCACTGTATTCTATGTATTAATTAAATGGACGGTGCGTACCAATAATAAAAATATTTAAAACATATAGCTTACTTGTGTTAGTTTACATAATCCTGTTAATAAAACTAGGGATAGATAGGGAAACCTGAAAAAAATGATGGAAACCCTGGAAAAAGGTTATAAAACTTATAATATATTCCATTAATATCTGATTGCTAATATAAATGTTCGCAGTTACGCCATAGTGCGATCAATGAAGCCTCCAGTGGATTTTAATCAAAGGTTAAAACTCAAATTTATTTATTATTTTATAAACTTGGTATTGAAATTCTCGTCAATCTAGTGTGTTGTATTCTCATCTATACACTCGTTTTTTCGTCAAATACTAGCTTAGCGACGTGATTATTCTAATTGAGCCTGGTTTTTAGCTACATAATTTATTTAACAAACCAAAGGAATTGGTTATTTTGAAATAGGTAACGAATCCTTCGAAGAGAATTTTCAAACCATCCCCGTTCATCAGTGTCTGTCGGGTTGCCACTAGGGGAGTGCCTAATCACTCTAGCCCTATTGACAAGTGCTGTTTGTTGTAGTTTATAACATGGACCATGTTCCATGTCGGCGTTAATATCTGACTCCATTTTATGATAGGGATGTGTCCCGACAATACACTGTGTTCAGGAAAAGAGGTATAGAGGTTTCATAAAGAATAAGACCAGTTTTCAGAGTTCGGGCGGGAGACCGGCAGCGTAATAGATACAAGTCGTCAGAGGATCTGCTAGGAGGCTGAGTGACAGGGTGACAGGCTCATAGGTGCTGCAGAGAATAGACTAGTAGAAGACTGAGTGGACTTACTTCCAGGGCCCCGGGGCCTTGGCGTAAAGCGACCGAGTGATAGCGGCTGTGGAGATGAGGAGACTGAGAAAGAGTAGAGTAGGCCTACAAGGTGAAACCCCCTGGTTTCAATATTAATACCCCTTCCTACCGGAAGGCGGAGCCTGGCTTGAAAGGGATATGTTTATGATGTCACACCTGCACCGAGGTACGTGACCCCTCGTCCCCTAAAGGACTGTTTTATGGCATGGCTTTTAGATTTTATGACCACCGGAAGGTGACCCTAGGTCTACCGGGTCTGTTTTATGACGGCCTTCGACCCTCTTGTGACTTGTTTTACGACTGCCGGCCCCTGCATGATTTATTGCTTAAAACTTTAAACATGATTTACATTAATTACAATATATTATATATGCACCAGAGTATAGGGAGATTTAACACTTATGTAGTTAGGATCGCTACAGTGTCCTGAAACCTTTAGGGTGAAAAAGTCTGAAGGTCTTTACACTACAAATTTTTTAAATGTTTCCAGACCACTGAAGTAGCCTATATTCACTGGTTGCTCATCGTCCATCTATGCAAATAAACAATCTTTGAAAACTACACAGCAAGCTACTTCATAAATATTTATTTATTTTTTAGAGACGATCCAAAACAAAGGTAATTTTTGCCTGTTTACAACAACATTTTTCACGCATTACAGTAATTTTACAGCAGCATGCGCTGAATGTTGAGCTAATTTTTCAATATAAAATAAAACTAAAGAACAGTAAAACAGTTTGGCTTTGTAAAACTACTTGACCTGCATCAGTCTGTAATGCTTTAGCTTGATCTAATAGCTATTATCTGGTAGAAAAGATGTTTCACTAAGCCTGGATGTGAGTATTATAGGCGGACTAGGAGCTTCTTAATTATCGGTAAACCACACTATAACGTATAAAACTTGCTCTGAGAGTACACCACGTGTTGTGTTGGTGAAGGTCAGAACTCTGAGCATGCCAAAAGGAAAGCATAACATAAAACCCGGCCCAGTTACCTCCAGGTAAATAAAAAATACATAAATATAGTTGTAGTCTAAAACACTGCAATTTGTCGAAGTACGGGGTGTTATATATTTATATATAAATATTTTTCAAAGTATTTAGGTATTGTTTAAGGCTGTTACAGTTGGTAAGTTGTAAAATATGAGTTTGTAGTAACAATGATATAATGTTGACCAGAAACAAGATAGTAAAAAGGACAGAAATAAGAAAGCTAAATGAAATATTTATGATTTAAGCTAAAATTTGCTATTTAGTATTTAATGGTGTACGCATTGTACATTTAGGAGTAGAATTATTGGGTGGTATTTTTCACCGGGTCTAGAATTTATTCAAATGCTTAAGGTCCGGGGAGGAATTAGAATGGGAATCCCTTCCGAATATGAAACCAATTGAATTGCTTCAGTTCATTGATCAATGGAAAATATATTTATTTTACACGCGTAATCGAGTGAGTACATTATTTACAAATGCTCGTGAAGTTAGGTTGCTGGCATGAAACGAAAGACTCTGCTTTCCAACGTGTTCCGGTGTATGTCCTACGGCAGTAGGTGTGAAAGTGATTATGGCCGGGCCAAGTGATCTTGTCAACATTGTACGAAAGGTCATCCTTGTGCAAACCTTAAACGATCAGTATTAATGTCACTCTTTCATTAATTTCCAACCTACTGATAAAAAGTAATGTCATTCCAAATTATCGTGTAAGGTAGGGATCCATATGTTTGTCAAGTCGCCTTATTATAAAAGACAAAAAACAAATACTGGTGCGAATTCACTTTAGCTCAACAAGAGGTATAAGTAAAGAAACACTGATTAGGTATTAAATGTTGAAATTGTCTTTCTCTCGTTTTTTACTTTTTAAATTAG